>CM076572.1:1322027486-1322235721 GCA_034641835.2 Pinus albicaulis
AAGGAGGATATAATACCATCTATTTATACAAGGGCCCATTTTTTATAGCTATGTTTCTGGCCCTATAGCTAATATAAGCATCGACAGTGGCCAACCAAGGTATTCCTAAGATGAGAGGGTATCCATTAAACTCGGTTTTTGGCTAAAGGACCAGGAAATTTGTAGGGTACTCCTAGGAATCGATTCAGCCCATAACATCCTCAAAAAATCCTTCTGGAGCTACTGTGGACCTGTCTACAAGTTGCAAAACAATGGTAGTCTTTCTCAAGGCTCATTGGACGTTGAGTTTAAGCGTAGTTTCCTTGGTCATCACATTGATGGCAGCCTCGAGATCAATCAGAGTATGGGGGACTATGACACCATCGATGTTTAAATGTACTACTTGACTTCCAGGGTCCAGGTACCTCGGGAGGATCACCCTTCCCAACGTTAAGTTGGATAGGTGTCCCAAAACATTAATGGTGGGGGTTTCTTTCTTCTTTCTCCCAGTTTTCCTAAAACACTTTTCTTTTATGAGCCCTTTTGGCTTGAGGGGTCCTAACCCAGGTTCGGATTTTATGGATAAACCAACAAACCCTTCAACTACTGGCCCTTTCAGTAGTGATCTGCTTACACAGACCACACTCTCACCCAAAGCAGTATGCGGGGTGTTGGAACCAGGCTTCCGCACCTAGAGAGAGAAATTAATGAAGTGATCCTCAACAAAACCCAATTTGAACTTATACAAATGCATGTAATCTTGATATATAACAAACTTAAAGAGAATGTGCAATAAAAAATAGAATAACACAAAATCGTTGTTCACCTCAGCGTAGATAAACAGAACAGAAATTGATCCAGATCTTAACCAATGTAAACACTTAACAGATCTATTAACCATCAATAATCTTTCATAATCATATCAGATATCCTTGTGCAATCATTAATAAATAAATAGACAATGTGATCTCAATAGAGCATAACAGTAAACACTTACAGATGCATAATATAGTAAACTTTGCCAAAATCATCCTTTCTATTACCTTTCAAATCTGTCAATCAATACATTAGTTGTCCTTACAAAAACCCTTACAAAACCCTTCCGCGCACACAACCAGTAGAGTCAGCACACAACCAGGACTAGGTCTCCGCCCACAGAGCTAGCAAGAGCGTTTCACCCCAACCCAACAACTATTACAAACGCATAAACTTATCATAACATAAATAACTCATAACACATATATCACTACTTAGCTTAGACATACTCTATCTATTTATATATGCCTATCGCACAGATACTATGGTCTAAAACTATGGTTTGAGGCCCACAATTTACATTTAAGCCCATTTACATCAAAATTGGGGACTTTGACCCACCACAAAGCCCCTTGACTCTATTTTTGCAGTGTGCACATATAAAATCATACAAAAATGTCTTCAAAACTTGTGCCTCACGGGACCCTGCTCCAACAGGCCCCCAACACATACATGTGACTCATCCCGGGTCATTGAGGTGCTTTCTCCTTAGTCTTAGCCTGAAGTGTCTTGACAGAAGTTTAGAGAGGGAGCACTAATTCGAGACTTTTCACCACTCCACTCTGCACTTGCCAAACCCTCTTTTCAATAGTAGGCCCCTGAGCGCCCATCTCGACGTTGTGTTGAGTCTACTGAATGGTTGTCCAGCATGTGGGACAGTTGTAGTGCTTCTTCTGCCCATCGTTGCATGTGCTCCTTCAGTAGCTATTCCTTCCGGCACAATTTTGTGATGTATGTCTAAATTCTTCTACCCCCTTAAAGATGAGTGAGGCGTTGTGTAAGGACCAATCTAGGCGCCACTATTTGGATTTATTCGAATTGCTTCTCTTTCTGATTGAGGGTGTCGCGTAGCTGCTATATGACCGAGTCATTTTGGACAGAGACCCAAATATCCATGGCCTCATTTAATAGCCTATCACACTAGGTAACCGCAGCAACAATGTTATCCTTTTCCTATTAAACTTCCACAGCTCTCTATGCGCGAACCTCTGGTGGTGTCTCTGGCTACAATTTGGTCTAGAGGTTTGCAATCTACTACTCATACTCTATCCAGATGGTTTGTACTTCTACGCTCGCTGCTTTTACTGCAGTAGCCAATCCCTCTAATTTCTCAGCGGGCACAACTGTGGCCAGGAAAGCTCAAATGTCTCGAAAAACTTGGTTGATTTTAGCCTCCAGCATAGCGCATTCGGCCTCTACTTCCATGCAAGTTTCTTTGACATGTTTCTGTTGTTGGTGTGCTTGTGTGACCTACTGCTGGGCATCCCTTGTCTTTGTCTGTGCAGTCGCTTCTCTTTATTGAAGCTCATATGTGATCACTTAATGAAGAAGATGTAATTTACCAGCAAGAACCACCAAAATATTAACATGCACATCTCTTGTACCAGTGAATTAGACACACTGGTTAGTGTCCATCTAAATTGTGGGCAAGGGGATACGGACAAATCGTGCATCCCTTGATGTTCGTAGAGAAACATCCAATGGTTGTGCACTTGTAACGGGCGCACTGTTCTGGCTTGCCTGAATCACGCTCTCTTGAATATGGCTCACCTAAAATTTTAATTCTTGCAACCTAGCTTGTAAAATATGCAGCGTAGATTTGTAATGGACTTCCATATATGTCCAGCGATCTTCAGTCACAGACGTGACAATGTTCATGATTTTTTTTAGGTCGTCTTCTGTCAGCATAGGGACTTCTTTCCCTTCCTTCTTTGATCCCTTCTAATTCTTGCGCGATCCCCCAGCGGCCTGAGAACCGTGCTTATTTCCTTTGGATGTCTCAACTTCTCTAGTTTCTTTAGGCGTAGAGCCATTTTTCTCAGGCATTGTTGTGGTATCAACAGTTTATCCAGTTGTAGTAGGTGTTGGTTCCTTCTCTGTAGTTTTCTCTGTAACCGTTGTTATCACTATCTCTGCAGGCTTCTCAGTGGATTTCTATGTATATTTTCTTGTCAGAGTGTGCTGTTGTGTTGGGGTCGGTGGTGTTAGGGTCCTATAAATATGGGATTCATAATTTTGAATTGACTCTGTTAAAACCTTGAAATATTGTACATACCTTTGCTTTCTGCAAATTTATTCCCAAATTAAAAAATTAAAAGAGGGTATGTCCTAAAAGAACAATCAAAGGACAAAAAGAAACAAAGATCAAAAGAATATTAAATATTAACCCCATCAAAAATAGATCATGAAAGTGTTGCAAGTTTAATTCCACTACTATTTACTTTTCACTACAAATAAATTATTATGTGCAGCTTGTTCAAAATTCCATAATCCATGAGGGTCAAACAACTTAAACTTGACCTCTCATGCTTTAAATTTCATGTTTTAGATAGAGAATAAAGATATGCCAAACAGTATAAACTTAACAAATCAATAGATGGTTACAGAATAAATGAGGAGCTTAACAGATTAATCTGAGCCCTGGGATGAAATAAGGTTAGACTTAGATAGTTTTTATGTTTTGAAAGAAAATGGATTTAGGGTTGCAAGCTTAAATGCACCCATAAAAATGAAGTAAAAAATGTTAGAAAAAAAGATAGGTAGGTAGAAAGCAGTTGTGCAAGCATGTAATAAAGTATCATTAGGGAAAAATCACTAATTTCCCCTCCCCCATAATGATTCAGTATTCTAAACCTTCATTTAGAGAGGCTCAGAGCATTTCTCTGACTTCTATTGGGACCGGACCCAAGGCTCGATGACTGATTGGTTAAAAATATTGGATTCCTACACAAAACCCACATTCATCAGCATTTATCCTTCATTCATAATCATAATCCCTTTTTCCCTCTGGAAAAACCCATTTTTACTTAGTAAAAGTTAAACCCTAAATAACTAATTCCATTCCCTCTCAAAAATCATTCATAAACCCTCAAAATGCATTTATCCTAAGTTAAAGTGTGAAGTAATACAAACAAAGACAAGCTATGTTTATTTGCACTTTAAATTAGAGTTAAAACATGTATTTTATTCATTGTATACATTATCCCTTTATTTTCATATTAATTTCTAATTTATTTATTAATTCCCTAAAACTATTAACTCCCGTATAGTATTAAACCCTTTATATGTAAAATAACCCTCAAACCCTCTATTTTACATTTAAACCAATGTTCAAATACCCCATGTGAGAAATATTAAATCCCACCCTATCCCATTGGTTTAAAAACATATCAATAAAACAAATATCCCGCCCCCTATGGTTTTTTGAACAATTGTCAAACGTTAAAAAACTATATAATAAGACCCACACCCATATGCATAATTGAAACATTGGCAAATTTTTTTAATTAATACATAAAACTTATCCGCCGCATCATATTAAACCTAAGGTTTTAAACTTTGTTTAAAAGGCTTATTTATAAAGTTTAAATCTCCCTGTCGTGTCAATATGTCCCAGCCCCACTATCAAATCCCGACGCAGCTTTCACAATTGATCTGGGTCGTTCGCAATTGAACCCCAAGATCCGACGGCGTAAACCAATATTGCAAATAAACTTGCACAAAATTCTTTATTTCATTTCTACGCGAAACAAGCGGTATTAGGATTTTCTCCCTCCTCCATGTGGTCAATACTCATTGGATCACGTTGGTTTACTCCGAAACCATTTACCACTGAAATTCCATACGATAATAGTTTGTGGTTTTGATCCTTTGAACTCGAAAACCACCAATTTTATGACTTGACCTCCATTAATTGTTGGCGCCAATTAACCTAATTTTCCTAATAAACGTTGGAAACGCATTCATTTCCTCTCCTACTGCACGTAAACCCTGCATAAGCCACCTTGACTTTAAAACAAGAATTTGTCCACCATTTTTATGCCAAAGACAACAAATTTCAAACTTGTTACCATTAAAGATTGCAAAGGAGCTTTGCATCGCTCCAGAAATTGAAAAGACACCACTTAAGCCATTCAACCCATTCAAAACCTTCAGAAACCATCTTCAAAGCCCAATACCTACATATAACAGGTATTCTTCAAGCAAATTAAGCTTGTTTCAAATCTAAAATTCCCTTTTAAAAGAAAAATTACATTCATAAGCTCAAAATTACCCACAAAACCCTATCAAAAAGTCAAAAAACAGGCCAAACCATGTCAAAATTTCCTAAAAATCCCTGTTTTTGCTGCGCCCTGTTTTAAAACACCAAATTAAGTCCAAAAATCCTCTGAAGGTAGCCAAACCATCTATGCCTAATTTCAAAATATTCTTAGCCATATTATCCATTGAAAAACTCAGGAAACCCTTGTTTCTTGTTTATAACCAGTAAAAGTCTGTGAATCAAGTTGAAGAGTCCAAAATTAAAAGAAAAAACCAAAAGAAAGATCATACTCTACCCATTTTCATCCAAGAACCTCTTTCAAAGTCAAGAAACACTTTTGTAAACCATTTAATCTTACAAAATTAACCAGAAAGCCTAAAAACAAGAGTTCCTAAGATCTGAAGGTCAAAATTATGAGAAAACCCATGTTATAGCCAAAACTCCTTTCACTATATTCCTTGTTCCCTAAAGTCATTATTGGCTTCCCTTAAAACTAGGGTTTTATTAACAAATTGTTTGAGTTTTTTGCAGATTATTCCCATGATATGAAATTGGGCCAACAGTTTCAATACTAGTTGACAAAATTGTATGCTCCAAATTCTTAGATTTTAATTCAAAAGATTCATTGAACAAACAGTTTGTATACAAAAGAAGAATTAAATCAAAGATGGAGAGAGATTAAAGAGTAATGAAATTGCAAAGTGAATGGTAAAATTGAAATAAGAATTCACGGTGGCAGTGAAAACACAAACAATCAAAGAGCATCAGAGTTAAAGTGTATCAGATGAAAGTCACAGTGAAGGTTAAAACAAAGTTACAGAGAAGTCAAGGTAAAACAGTAAAATTAAAGACAGAGGTAGTAATGGTTAAACAAATATGAAAATACTTTCACCAAAAATGAAATTTATCCAAAGTAAAAGAAAAAAAGTTAAAAGAACAAAAGGGTTAAAAGATGAAAACATAGCAAGAAGGGACATTTTTGTAGAAATTTCTTGTTTAAGCCATTGTTTTGAAAAAACTATTTTGACCAATCCAAGATGAATTTTATAAAACTGAAGGAGGTATATGTTCCTAAGATTTACAACTACAAAAACCTCTCTCACGTTTCTAACAGCCATTATGGGTTTGGAAATATTAAACAATATTTGAAAGCACTTTTACAGAAAATTCCTGTTAAGTCATCATTTTACAGAGAATATTGTGGCCAATTAGAAATACATCTTACAAAAATGAAGTAGGTTTTTGTTACTAAGAGACCCATATACAAAAACCTATCTCATTTTTTGCACATGTATAACCTAAGGAGAGATACATGCACATATTTACAGCCTATGTTTCAGACTGTGCAAAGATTTGTTTTACACATCTTGTTGTAGAGCCTATTGTGACCAGTAGGAGCAGCATTTTAGAGAAATGAGAGAGTTTTATCTCAAAAACAAATTTATCTATAATAACCTCTTTCACATTTTTCATATCGATCTCAGATGGAGATATACAAAGGTATCATTGGACCCCAATTTTGTAGAATTTCTGGAGCAAAATGCACAAAGAAAGGAGAGAGTTAATGACTTGGATGCCTCATCATCAACTAAGAGTTAAGATCAAATTAGAATTCTCTTATTTTTGATCACATATCCATAAAAAATAGTGCCAAATAGATTCATTATTTTTTAGTGTCCTTTTATTAAGCTCTATTTATGTAAAACAGTTTGAGATATTTGTAAACCAATCTTGATATTTTTTTCAAGATATTTTAGTTTAGAATTTGTATAAATACTTCATACTTTGAAGTATTATTGTGGAATAAATTGCTGAAGATTTATATAGTCATTTTTGTGAACTTGAAGGCTTTTTGCGTTTCAAATTTTGAGTATCAGACTGGATCAGATCAACTAACATCATATTTCAAGATTCATGTAATAAGCTATTTGGAGTGAAGTATTTTCTACTTGTCATTGTTATCTTTCTTTATTACATGCAATCCATTATGTGTTCTAAATTTGAATGACTGAATAGGAGGATTACTTCAGTATTTGTTAAAAGCACCCTGTCTTAACTATTTGTCATTTCTATGTTTTCACCTGATTTCCAGTGTAGGGAACCCTTAATTTCTCCCTCTCTCATTTGACCTCTACCTACTACTTCTATTTTCCGGATCAAAGAACCCTGCATTGCTCTTTATCCCGATCATACCATCTCACAAAAAAAAATTCCAAGATCTCCAAGGGTTATCTATCTTTCCCTGAAAACATTTGACTTTTTGACCTTGATCCTAGCTCTGTATGCCTGATTTTTTACTCCTTAGCCCAATGGACAAATAGATTTCCCACTATCCATCTCTTCCAGTGATTTTTCCCACCAAACCAATCAAAACAAAACCAATTTCACAGTCATAACTAGCTTAATATTTTATAAAACAAACAAAGTTAAAATTTATAGAAAGAGCCCTCTCTAAACCCTATGAAGGCTAGATCCTAGAGTTTAAAAGTTGGTATGTGGCTACCTCGGTGAGTTCTCTCTTGAACCTAGAGAAATTACTGAGTGATAACAAGTGGTGTCAGCCACATTGGCGGCCATTCTGCTGTTACATGCACTAAATCATCCTTGGTTACTAAATAGAGTATATCGTACCAAACTCCCTCTACAGTGCCCTTTATGCGGATATGGATGTTGTGAAACGTGGCTTTGAAATCTACAATCATTTTCTATTGATCATATAGGGCGGGTGACATGTGTGGCTTGGACTGCACTGCTTGATTCAATGTTGCATCATATAAAACCTAGAATATTTTTTTTCCTTGGCACGCACTGGGTCTGATGATTTCCATAGTGTTGGGTAGTGCGTATCTTCGCACATTTTCTCTTCAATTTCTAGGAACTGTGTGTATTCTAGGGTTATCCATCCAATAAGTGCAATGAGTGACAGGAGCCATGCATATTGGAAGGGCTTACCTTCCTCCTGTGCCTCGTGCACTTTCTATATGAATTCATTGCACAGATACCCACACCAGTTGTAAATGATGCCCTTTTCACATATGTTGGCAAGCACAATCACATGTGCAAACACCTTCTTAGGCCTACACTTATGCATCATCTTGCATACCAAGATAAATGTACCAAAACATACAACAGAGTCATTGATTTCCTCGACAACAAACCCCTAGGTCTTGCACATGACATTATACTTATTGATTTGGTATACAACCGCCTTCTCCTCTACTTTACTACTAAAGTCCGCAATAGGGTCAGCCCCCTTAGCAGGAAAACCTATAATTCTGTGAATTAATTCTACATCAATCGGGATGCGCTCTTCCAACGAAAGTGCATCATCATGGACTAACGTCAACAACTATCTGAGGTAGATATCATTGATGGGGTTGTGCTCAAAATGAGGGATCTGCAGCAAATTGAGCGGGCCTGACTTGTGCAGGCCTAACACCCCTCTCTTTGGCTCAAGGTGCACAATGCCTCCCTCATAGGTAACTTGATCCAAATAAAGCTTTGGCACGAGCTCGAGGAAATTCTTGACATCCGCAATGTCCCAATCATCAAACCACAACTGTGGTATTTTTGCAAGCATGTCCCCTTCCATTGGGACATTCTCTCGGATCAGGGCCACTTGGATACTCGCGCACAACTTATCCAAGTCCTTAGATACCTTTACAGTGGTTTTGCACGACGCAATTTAACTTGGTAGCTGCAAGAAAAGGGGCTACTTCAATGACTTCTTCGTCTTCTTCCTCAATTGTCTCTAGAACTTCTGTCATGGGCATTTTCATTTTCTCTCCTGCGGAATGGTACGATCTTGGGGTCCTTTCTCTGGGAGATTAGCGCATTCTATAAGATTTCCCCTTCTTCGGTTTGGATGGTGCAGATGTTTCCACAATAGGCACTTCCAAGACAGCAGGGTCATCACCTAGTCTTGTGGTTGTCATTTCACCATGAATAACATACCCTAGCCCTGCTCGATGCAATGCATCCTCAAACCTTGGATCCGAAACAAACATAGACATAAAAAATTCAACAGCCAACATAGAGCTCAAAGCATAAAAATCACTTAGAAAGCAATGGGAATTATTGTTGTTGGGAAAAATACTGAGAGGGGTGGGTAACCCAGTATTTTCAATAATCACAATCTTTTTATTTTCTCTCTACTGATTTCTATACTCGACTTTGATAAATCTAACTAGCATATGTCCATGAATATATAAACTTAAACTAGCGTATGCATAGTTATATTTTATGTTTAGATAAATATTCAGAAACATTCTTTAACCGAGATCATCATTTATGCATCAGATAGTAAAGCAGTAAGTTTGTACAGTAATAACTGAATAAATCATCACACAAGAGCATCACACATGAACACCAAGTTTTAAGGTGGAAACCCAATTCACGACAAAATCACCGCTGTTGTTGTCTCTGTGTTCAATATTTATTATAGAGAAAATTGCTTACAATGTTGTACTAATGCAGACTCATATCAGTACGTAGGAATCTACCTGCAAAAGGCCACAACCTTCTCTCGTTCTCCAGCTGCTACTAGATGGGATCTTCAACCCCCTGATCTTGTTTACCATCTACTGCTGGAAGGGAACTACAACCCCCTTTTTCTAAACACCAGCTTCTACTAGTAGGAAGCTCTACTTCCATACTGAAGGCTACAACCCTCAGACCCACTGCTAACCACGTTTCATAAATTTTCACACTAGATCCAATAGCTTCAATACAACTCAACACAAATATCACTGCCAAGATACTTAAACCAAACTTCAAACAAAACAGTGAGAACACTATAACCAAAACACAGTAATAAACCCAGGTATCAGAATCAACATGCAGACTCAATTCCAACTTTGCTCATTCATTATCTTAAATGCATACAATACTTTACTTCACTAAACCTATGTATATACACACTTTCCTATACACCAACCTGCACATAGATCCTTGAATATTGTATTTCCAGAAGTTGATTAGACTCAGGAATAGATCTAAGGCTTTCAGTCATATAAATTTTCAGATTTGAAAAACCCTTGTTCAGACAACATCATTAATCATAATAACTGATTTATTGATCAGATTTGTACATATTCATCTTAGAAGCATAACCAGTATTCAAAACAACCCAGATCTACAAGAAGACTTCATTGACATACATCAGATATATATAATAGCAATAAACATATAACCTTTCCATCAAGCTTAAGAAAAATCTTGACTTCCATACACGCTTTCGCTGAATCAAACCCATGTGTATATGCACTTTCGCCATGAAAAACTAGCTTATATATCTGTAAATATTATTAATGCCGAAAGATTCGGATCTGTAGACTTACCCAGATTTCTTCACTTTAGCAAACATGCGCCAGGTCATAGGTTCACACATCTCATCAATATATCATGCAAGTACAACATCATTTCAAATCTAGAGATCTCAGTCCATCATTACATCCATGGATGCATCATACTTTAAGATCTCCAAATTAATAGAACCAAATGCATGCAGATATACTTCAGAGAGAAGTATTCAATTCTAACCCTTACACATGCACACCTTGCACTATGATCTTCTTCTCCTTATATATATTTAGCCTTTACCAATACCACGAGACAAAACCACACAAGTGTCAATGGTATTCTTGGACGGAATCAAATAGACAATATGATGTTCAATATTGTGGACTAATATCATGGTAAAGCCCCATGGTATCATAATTTTAGAGTAGAAAAGGTATATGTGACCTGGATTCTTTATAACCACGTGTGTACGCGACTTCTCTTCATAAAAACTACATATATACTAATTCTGGATGTTTACGTGGGTTGCCTGTATACCAAGTAGCATATATACATGGGTTACCTTCATCAAACCTGCGTATACATTGAGAAATATTTTATGTTTCATTTCTCTGGAACTTACTGGAATTATTTTCTCTGTCACATCTGAACTGACCTATAGAAACATCATTCTTACATCTTCAACAAATAGGTTGAGGTTTCCATCAAGGACAACTTCATCAAGCAGGTTGCCATCAAGGACAACATATTACATCATAATGCCAACAATCTCCCCCTTTGGACTTGATGGCAACCATGTTTGTGTTTGATCACAACAACCTGTAGATACCTGATAGATACATCAAGCATAAACATTATTATTCAAACACCAAGTTACTCTCCCCCTTTGACAGCAAGGGCAAAGGGCGGATCAATACCAAACCAAGGTTTCTCTTTCCTTGTAGAATAAGAGCTCTGCAAATCTGATGTGCATTGTATTGACCATGCTCCCCCTGAGTTCATGCTAAAGATTCAGACATATTTTTCAATGAAGTAAAAGACTCTATAACTCAAATGAGTATGACAATTCCTATCAAAAAGGAATCATACTTACATCAATGATCCAACCAAGTGGAATTACATATTTAACTAACCTACCCAACCAAGTGGGTTTACAAATTTGAACAAGTTCTTACATGACTGAATATAAAAAATTTATATCATAGGTTTCAAGATTACCTTTTCATCAAATAACATATATGACTTTGTATAACCAAGACCAAAGAATCTCAAACAAGAGATCATAACACAACAACCTATCAGAATGCCAACAATGCATCCTTTTCAATAAGGCAGGTGCTCCCCCTAAACTTGTGCATCCTTAACACTTTCAACAACCAATTCATCAAATCATCTTCATCAAGGAGATAAATATCAAAGAAATTTATAGTAAGATGAATACCAGAACAACGACAGATATTACCCAATAGCACCCCAGACTGTTCTAAAAGCTGACCCAAATAATTTCTATCAACAAACATCATACATGGTTTTATCCACAGAAACTCATGTATATATGTGATTTGCCTTTATGAAACCAGTGTACCTAATTTAATCTTCTGAAATTAAGCAGATTTGATAAGAGAGGTAGAGACAACTCCCAGATTTTGTCTGAGATATTCAAATGCTTCCCTGGGAAGAGGTTTAGTAAATATATCTGCAACTTGTTCTTTGGAGGGAACATACTCCAATTTTACATTTTTTTCAAGCACTTGTTCACGTAGGAAGTGATACTTGATAGGAATGTGCTTGGTATTGGAATGCATAACAGGATTTTTTGAGATACTAATGGCACTTTTATTATCACATAGAATGGAGATGGGAGATGAACATTTGATTTGAATATCTTGTAATGTCTGCATCATCCAAAGAATTTGTGTTCAACATGATGTGGAAGCCACATAATCTGCTTCCACTGTAAATAAGGCAATAGAACTTTGTTTCTTGCTAAACCAAGATACTAATCGGGGCCCCATATAGAATGCACAGTGCTTTTTCGATCATCAACATTTCCATCCCAATCCGCATTTGTGTAAGCTTGAAGAGTGATATCAACATTTTTTGGATACCATATACCAAAGACTTGAGTCCCTTGTAGATATCTGAATATTCTTTTTACAGCCTGAAGGTGAGCTTCTTTTGGGTTAGATTGGAATCTTCCAACAATCCTAACTTCATGCAGAATGTCTAGTCTTGTGACGGTTAGATGAAGCAGACTTCCAATCATGGGTATATACTCTGGTTGATTCACTATGGGAGAATCATCATGATAACTAAGGTTACATCTAGTTACCATTGGAGTACTCACAGGTTTGCAGTCCTCCATCCCATACTTCTTCAAAATTTGCTTGAGATATTTTCCTTGTGCCAGAAATATGCCATTTTTTGCTTGTTGCACTTTTAAGCCAAGAAAATATGTTAGTTCCCCAATAAATGGCATTTCAAATTCTTTTTGCATAATAGAATCAAATTTCTGACTCATGGACTCTTCATTACTTCCAAAAATGATGTCATCAACATACACAACAATAATGAATAATTTTTCATTCTCAGTCTTTGTGTATAAGTTATTGTCAACAGATCCCTTTTTGAAACCTTGTTGTTAAATATATTTGTCAAGATGATAGTACCATGCCCGAGGAGCCTTTTTGAGACCATATAAAGCCTTTTTAAGTTTGCAAACAAGTTTTTCATCATTTCCCAGAATGAATCCTTCTAGTTGTTCTATATAAACTTGTTCTTCTAGATCACCATTGAGGAAAGGAAATTTTACATCAATTTGATAAACTTTGAATTGTTGAAACCTTGAAAAAGCAAGAAACATTCTTATGGCTTCAATTCTAGCTACAGGACCAAATGTTTCTTCAAATTTTATACCTTTGTGTTGAGCATAACCTTTACAAACAAGTCTAGCTTTGTTTCTAATAACATCTCCATTTTCATTTAACTTGTTTTTGAATATCCATTTTGTTCCAATAACATTTTTATCATGAGGTCTTGGAACCAATTCCCATGTATGATTCTTTTGAATCTGATCAAGTTATTCATTCATGGCTTGAATCCAACATTCATCGTACTAACTTGATTTACATTCTATGGTTCAATAGTGGATAAGAATTCCAGATAGTTAGGGGATCATACAAGAGTTCTTCTTGTTTGGACACCTGATCCCTTTTCTCCTAGAATTTGAGATTATGGATGATTATTTTGAACATACTTAGATGGAGCCTTTTCAAATATATCTTCTTCTGGTGCTTCATTAGGTCCTCCTTCTATATTATTGTTATTTGATGAGGGAAAATATACATCATCATCATCTTCATTTGTTGTTGTCATTTCCCTTTTAGGAGTTGTGAGTGACTCATCAATTACAACATCAATACATTCGACAATCTTCCGAAGTATTTTATTGTAATATTTATATCCTTTACTTCTAGAAGAGTAACCAAGAAATATTCCTTCATCTTCTCTAGGCTCAAACTTACCAATTTTTTCATCATTTTTATTGATAAACATTTTCTTCCAAAAACTCTAAAATGCTTTATAGTGGGAAGATTAACATACCAAAGCTCATAAGGAGTTTTATCATTGTTCACAAGAACATGAACCTTGTTAAGAATATTTACTACAGTATGTTCTGCTTCTCCCCAAAAGGTATCGGGAGTGCCAAATTCATAAAGCATAGCATGAGCCATCTATTGAAATGTTCTATTCATTATTTCTTCCACGCCACTTTTTTGTGGGGTTCCAGCTACATAAAACTGTCTTTCTATGCCATGATGTTCACATAAATCAAAGAATTCATCTGATATATATTCTCCTCCTTGTTCATATCTAAGACATTTTATTTTTAGATCTAATTAATTTTCAACCAAATCTTTGAAGATCTTAAATTTTTCAAATGCTTCATATTTATGTTTTAGTAAGCCAGTCCAACACATTCTAGAGAAGGCATCAATAAATAAAATATAGTATTTTTCTCCACAAGGTGAATTTTTCCTTACAGGAACACATAGATCAGTATGTATAAGTTCAAGGGTCTTACTTTCTGATCCTTCTTTGCCATTGAATTGCACCCTGGTTTGCTTACCAAATTGGCATGATTTTCATATGGTACTTTCAGGTAGAGTGATGCTAGGAAGATCATGAATCGCTTTGAGTCTGCTAGATTGCTTATTTAGGAGAAGCAATGTCCCAATCTTTTGTGCCATAACCAATTTTATGTATATTTATCTAAGTAGCATTTCTCTTGGCCACCTTTCAACATATACAGATTGCTTGGTGTTCTAGTTCCTTTTCTTACTATTTTTCCCGTTTCAAGTTCACGTACTACACATTGTTTTAAACTAAAGACAACTTTAATTCCTTGATCACACATTTGGCTTACACTCAAAAAGTTATGCTTTAACCCATCCACATACATAACACTGTTAGCTTTAACCTTTTCCTTTAGAAACACAGAACCTTTACCCTTAATGATAGTAGAAGAGTCATTTCCAAAAGTAACATTCTTTTCTTTCTCTAATGCATTATATGAAAATGTTTATTTTTATCACCTATCATGTGTTTTGAGCATCCGCTATCAATGTACAATTTATTTTCTTCTCCTTCTGCAAATAACGCTATGCCACAACTTTCAACCTATGAGTCCTTCTTTCTCCGTACCTTAGAATTTGTGGGTATATGTTCTTTTGGCTGAAGTTTTCTTTTTCATTCATATTCTTCATGTCCAAATTTATTGCAATAAGAACATTCAATTTCGCCTTGAAGAGGAGAAAAGTTGTTGTAAGTATTATTCTTTAATCCAGTCTCATTTCTTAGCTTTCTAGCTTCTCTGGTCATGATGGTTTAGTATGCAACACATTGTACGTCTTTATGACCAAAATTATGACATGAGAAACATTGTCCTTTAAAGTAGAAATTTTTGTGATCATGAAACCTTATATTTATGTTTACCTGTTGATTGATATTTCTGTTATTGTTCTTCCTTGAATTGAAGTGGCCATGCTTTACCTAGGTAGTCACTTTGTTCTTTTGCTAAGTGAAAAAATGTTGCTAGTTGGATTTAGCTTCATTTAGATAGCTTGGTGCTGAAGACTAAGAGGATTCTCCAATATATCCCAAACATGTCTTTATAAGAGGAGAGCATTGTACCTTGATAATTTCATCTAAGGTTTCAGATCCTTCAACAAATCTAAAATTTAAAGTTTTCACTTTCTTAATTTCCTTTCCTAGGCTTACTATTTCAAATTCTAATTTTACATTGTGCTTCTCCTTTTCTATAAGCTTATTCTTTAGAGTATATATGGAAAATTTGTTTTCTTCCAAACATATTTTGAGATGATTTATTTCTTCAAGAAAATATTTTTCTTCTAATGCATCCATAATAGTATCTTTAGCCTCAGTGGAGTCTTTTTCAAAATCCATGAGCAGTCTAATATATTGATCCGATTCTCATTCTTCAATATTTGATAGACCATCATTATCTTCATGAGTATAATAGCTTTTTCTATTGATAAACTGTTTCTTATTTCCGTTTTCCACTTCCTTTCCCTTTTCATGATTATCTTTTTCGGGACATTTAGTAGCATAATGACCAACTCTTCCATAAGAAAATTAGCATACCGTTGAACCTTCTAGTGCCAAGTTGTAGCCTCTTTACAAAATTTATCTCATCTTATTCTAAAAAATACTCTGATCCTTCTTGTTCTTCTACTTTCTTTCCTTTTGCAGCAGCTCTAAAGACAGCTTCCTTGACTTCAGATGGACCTCCTTTCCTCATTTCGCATGCAGTCAAAATCCCATGAATTTGAACAATAGTAAGAGTTTGTAGATCCTTCTTCTTTTCAATAGCAGACACTTTTGACTCGATTTCGGGAGTTAGAGATCCTAAAACCTTTTCTACTAGAGTAGTGTCAGTTATGGTTTCACCCATATTCTCATACGATTTACAATATCATCTAGATGTAAAAAGAAACTAGCAATGCTTTCCTCATTATGCATTCTAAGTTTTTCATATTGAATTATGAGAGTTTGGAGTTTAGCACTTTTTACCTTGGCATCACCTTTATAGCTCACAATGATTTTGTCCCATATCTCCTCTGTTGTATTCAACTGCATGACTTTGACAAATTCTGATTCAATCAAACTTCAGAATAATGCATTGACCACCTCTTCATTTGTTTCATAGCTCTTTCTTACTGTTGGATATGTTGGAACTAAAGTTGGATATTGATAACCTCCTTCAACTATAGCCCATACATCTGCTCCAAGAGACTAAAGATAGGATCTTGTCCTTTTCTTCCAGAAGTTTAAATTATTTCCGTTGAAGAGAGGAGGCCTGAGAGATGTTGTCCCATATTGATTGCTCATTTTAATTGATATTCCTTCTAGTGATTAAGCTTCTTCATAAGGACCTAATCTGATACCAATTGCTGGGAATAATACTGAGAGGGGGGTGAATCAGTATTTTCAATAATCACAATATTTTTATTTTCTCTCTACTGATTTCTATACGCGACTTTGATAAACCCAACTAGCATATGTCTGCGGATATATAAACTGAAACTAGCATATGCACAATTATATTTTATGTTTAGATAAGTATTCAAAAACATTCTTTAACCCAAATCATTAGTTATGCATCAGATAGTAAAGCAGTAAGTATGTGCATTAATAACTGAATAAATCATCACACATGAACACCAATATTTAAGGTGGAAACCCAATTCCGGAGAAAACCACGACTGATGTCATCTCTGTCTTCAATATTTATTATATAGAAAACTTCTTACAATGTTTTATTGATGCAGACTGATAGTAGTACGCAGGAATATACATGTAGAAGGATGCAACCTTCTCTCGTTCTCCAATTGCTACTGGAAGGGAGCTTCAACCCCCTAATCTCGTTTACTAGCCACTACTGGAAGGGAGCTACAACCCCAATTTTTTAGAACACCAACTTCTACTGGCAGGAAGCTTCTACTTCCATACTGAAGACTCCAACCCTCAGACCCACTACAGACCATGTTTCATAAATTTTCACACTAGATCCAACAGCTTCAATACAACTCAACACAAAGATCACCACCAAGATACTTAACCCAAACTTCAAACAACACAATGATAACATTGTAACCTGAACACAGTAATAAACCCAGCTATCAGAATCAACATGCAGACTCAATTCCAACTTTACTCATTCATTATATTAAATGCATACGCTACTTTACTTCACTCAACCTGTGCATATATGTGCTTTCCTACACACCAATGTGCGTATAGATTTGTGAATATTGTATTTCTAGAAGTTGATCAGACTGAGGAAAAGATCTAAGGCTTTCAATCATATAAATTTTCATATTTTCAGAACCCTTGTTCAAATATCATTAATCATAATAACTCATTCATTGATGAGGTTTGTACATATTCATCTTAGAAGCATAACCAATATTCAAAACAAACCATATCTACAAGAAGACTTCATCGACAGATAGTAGATATATATAATAGCAATAAATAGATAACCTTTCCATCACTTCAGAAAAATCCTGACTTCCATACGTGCTTTCGCTGAATCAAACTCGTGTGTATACGCGATTTCACCGTAAAAAACTAGAGTATATATCTATAAATATTATTACTGCAACAAGATTTAGATATTTAGACTTACCCAGATTTCTTCACTTCAGAAAACATGTGCCAGGTCACAGATTCACACATCTCATCATTAGATCATGCAAGTATAGCATCATGTCAGATCTAGAGATCCCGATCCATCATTACATCCATGGGTGCATCATATTTTCAGATCTCCAAATAAACAGAACCCAATGCATGTAGATATACTTCAAAGAGAAGTGTTCAGTTCAAACCCTTACACATGCACACCTTGCGCTATGATATTCTTCTCCTTATATAGATTTAACCTTTACCAATACCATGAGAAAAAACCACACAAGTGCTGATGGTATTCTTGGACGGAATCAAATAGAAAATACAATGCTCAATATTGTGGGCTAATATCATTGTAAAGCCCCCTGGTATCATAATTTTAGAGTGCAAAAGGTATACGCGACTTTATTCTACGTAACCGAGTATGTATGCGACTTCTCTTCATAAAAACTACATATATACGAATTTTGGATGTATATGCGAGTTGCCTGTATAATAAGTATCGTATATACCCGGGTTGCCTTCATCAAACCTACGTATACATTGAGAAATATTTCTTGTTTCATTTCTCTGGCACTTACTGGAATTCCTTTCTCTGTCACATCTAAATTGACCTGTAGAAACATCATTTTTACATCTTTAACAAATAGGTTGAGGTTTCCATCAAGGACAACATATTACATCATAATGCCAAAAATTGCAACTCCATAGGCCATATTTATACGTTGGTGCATCTAAATGGATCTTTGTGCATTAATGATGCTCCATTACTCACAAAATGGTCCCAAATCTGGAAAAATCCCTTCATTAAATGCATCCTAGACGCTCCCAAAAAGGGTAATAAATCTATGTTATCCATTTTTACTGTTCTAGTGACTATTTTTTGACACCTATGCGCATCAGTAAATCTCCTCACACAGATAACATGTGCGTGTTTCACCTTACTGTACATTTTCCCTCTCATCTGTGTAGGTCCGATACTCCGGCCATATAGTGTTATCGGTCAATTTGGCCATCATCCCCCATGACCTGGTTAAACTGGACATCATCCCTAGGACCAATGAAATAGGGTCTATCATCCCCTTAAATTTTAGTTTCCATATTCCCTAAGAGAAGAACAAATCATTCATGTCTTCTATTGTGATATTTTCAAGGGTGCACTACAATGCACTTCTCGACATTCAAGAGTGCGTTGGTCACCTGGGAGCAGAACTCTCATTGTTCTGGGAACATCCACATGGCTAGTGTCTTCTAGAATAGTCAATATGTGTCAAAATTTGAATCTATGTGTCCAACTAACACCTCTGAACTTTGGAACATGTCTTTCCTATTATAAGAAAGTCATTCATTGAGAAACTACCATCATTTTCCCTATAAATTGAGCACATATCCTAGTGCTAGGGAAGGAAGAATTTTGGTAAATTAATGTTTTTGGATTCTCATTTGATAGAGTGAAAGTGTTGATATGTTTCTAGTGTGATGTTGGATGTGATGAGGATGGGATGAAGCTGGAGCTGGTGACATCAAATTGATCATTGGTTGTAACCTCCCACTTTTACTCTTTAATAAATATTTTTGTTCACTTTCCCATATGTGTATCTATTTATGTTTCTATTTCTCATGCAATGGACTCTTGAATGATATATATGTTTCACATCTAATCGATTTGAGTGATTAAGATAAGTAGGCATCTGTATATTGCAATCTGTTTGTTTTTATCTGTTTATACTTGCAGGAATCAATCTCGTGATCTAAGTTAGATTGAAGGCTACAAAAAAGCAAAGAAAGGAGAAGAAGAAGCGCTTAGATCACAAGTAGTTTCTTCTATCATTTTGTGTGTCTAATTATTTCAGAGAAAGCGATAGAAAAGTATTTCATCTGTTGTTCTAAGTGTCTAGAACCACACTTAGGGAATTTGATTTATCTGTAGGTCACAATTCTACATAACAAATTGGTGACTCCGCTAGGGAGTTTCCTATCATTCCTGGTGTTTTTTCCTCTAATAATTCTCATCAATAGAATCTACTTTCATTTATTATACTTTTGAATGAAATAATTGCATTATAAGTTTGTTCAATAGCTTTCATTTTCAATCATTGTTGCGCCTAACGCACTGTTGGTCAAGATATAATGCACAATAGTGCACTGTCTGCCTTTCAGGGGTGTATTACAATGCATTGTGTCCCCTTAGAGACTGTATTGCCCCCTTAGTGAACCAAATTCCATTCAAATTTTTCATTTCTATCATTCTCATCCATTTGTTTGCTATATTCTCAACTGTCTGATACCTCTTAGAGACCAATGAATTTACTTGATTCTTCCTCCTTTGAAAAGTAAATTTGTTCAATGTCCTTTTAATGTTTTTCTTTATCATTGGCAAATCATATTCAAACTATTTTATTTCTGCATTAGATCCATCTTTTTTCGTAAAGGGAATTGCCGTTAAATTCTTTGTTTCCTACAGGAAAGATTGTAGTTCCATTCTTCATTTTTCCTAAAAGGGAAATTGCTGTTAAATTCCTCGTTTCTCAAAGAAGAAAACACTTATTTTTTGTTGATTTGATGCATATAGTTTCCTTCCTTGCATTCACATTAAGGGATCTGAAAATAAAAACATGCATGTGCATATAGTGAATTATTTGTTTTGCATAGGAACAAGTTAGGAAAGTTGCATTTTAGTTTGTGCTCTTTGTTGTTTGCTCTAAAAATGATTGCTCTTTCCCTTAGTAGCTAGGATTTTCATTGAAAAAACTAAAATTGAAAAGTTTTCTTATCATTTTAGTTTTCATTTTTAGTAATTTCCATCACATCATGCGGTGAACCTCGAAGACAAACTTCTTAAACAATATCAACTTAAAATTTACATCAATTTACCTAAGAAAGCATTGGAACCATAATGATAACATTTAGAAGGTTTAGGCTAGAGACGTGTTTAGGCGTCGTTAAACATAGCAGCTATCATTAACTTGTCTATGATACATTCCGTGTGTGACACCTCACTCCACATACATAATTATATTGGAGCTCATCCACGTACCTTCGGGTATATAGGGTAGTATGAAAAGTATAAGGGGGTGCTCTCATTGTGCTGTTTTGTATTAAACAACACTAATACATACTTGGGCCGTTGCGTTCCTTCAAGTATATTTGGGAGGAAAAATTTAGGTTGCTATCCATCCATAGTGAACTGAGTCGGCCACGTTGTAACTTGTGGTACACTGAACACAACATTTGGGGAGATTGCATGCCCGTACTTCTTGGTTCACCAGGAGGTATTCTGCAATTCACAATTACTTGATAAACCTTTTGCCTAGAATTACCCTTTTATTTTTTTTATTTTTTTTTGGTCATAAAATAAATCAGTCATCATGGAAGAAGAACATCCCTTTCCCCGTTTTTCGTGTAGAATAGCATTGAAACCACCTTTACCATCGGAAGCCATTTCTGGTCGACGAAGGCGACATCATCCTACTGAAACTAGTACTATTAGTACATCTAGTGTGACATCATCCTCACATATACCAGAGTCAGCTCAAGTTGTTTCTACAAATCTTGGTTCATCTACTGTTGTCGAGATGGAGTCCTCACAGCTATAAATGGTCACGATCCATCCAATCAGTGAGACCATACCTCCTGAAACTGATGTTGTTCAACTAGAAGTTGATCTAGATCCTGTCACTTTTTTTCCACAACATCTAAATCCTGAAGTCGAACGGTCGAAAGTGTTTCCTATATCTGTCACCCAAGAATCTATTGTAGCCATTGAGTCTCCCATATCGTGCAGTTAACCTTCTGAAATATACTTTGGGCCTAGCGAAAAAATCCTTCCACCTAGTTTAATTTCGATTGAAGAAATACCACAAGACGAAACACCTTTAACTCCAACCCATTTTAGAGAGGAGATTTATTTGTACGAGTATTTTCCTCAATCATGTTATTTTGCTTTTGTTCATCATCTTTCACTTTGAGTTCCTGTAGATCCTATAAGGTATACACTAGGTCATTTGACCATGGCTGAGACAACATCCCAGACTGAACCATCTATTTCAACTGCGACAACATCTAATATTGCTTCATCTTTGATGTTTTTTCCATTGAGTTCACCCATGTCATCATCTGGAATCCTATCTGGTTCCTCTCTTATGAGTACTGAATGGATTGATCCTTTATATACATCTTCAGTGCAATATCAATTTGGTCCCATCAGTTATTCTACTTGGTGGCCGGTGATTCCACAGAAATTACCCTTCAACATTTGTAAATTCAATGGAAACCGTGGAAAAGACTCTTCAACACAT
Source organism: Pinus albicaulis (assembly GCA_034641835.2). Classification (NCBI taxonomy): domain Eukaryota; kingdom Viridiplantae; phylum Streptophyta; class Pinopsida; order Pinales; family Pinaceae; genus Pinus; species Pinus albicaulis. The sequence goes on from CM076572.1 coordinate 1,322,049,855, forward strand.
GTTATAACTTATAATTTGTGGTGCTTATTGAACTCATTAAATGATGACTCCATTAGAATACATATTTTCTAGCACACGCTCACTGGTCCAACTGCATAATGAGGATGGTTATTTTACTATGTCAACCTCGTTAAAAAATGAATCATGTCAATAGGATAGTTCTTTTCCTATGTCAACCTCGTTAAAAAATGAAACAGGTGTTGAGGATAGTTCTTTTACTATGTCAACCTCGATAAATGAAACAAATTCATGAGGATGGTTCTTTTATTGTGTCAACCTCGTTAAAAAATGAAATAGGTTCCATGAGCATAGTTCTTTTCCTGTGTCAATCTCATTAAAAAATGAAACAAATAATCTCCTAATTAAGATGAGTCTTCCATTTGATCTCGTCAATGAACCTTCATTCCATCCATCTATTAGTAACCAGTAGTCTACCTAGGTGAATGAAATGAATCTTGGGGGGCATGTTCTCTTGCAAGGGGCATTCGACATTTGCTCTTGTAGGGGGCAGTCAAAACCAACTCAAGTCCATTATAGGTATTATTTTCAAGACTCATTAAAATCATGAAAATCCCGAGCTTCTTTTGCTATTTTTCATTCTCATAAAACAAATGAAAATGTCGAGTTATTTTTGTCTTTTCCTACTCGTAAATTAAATTGAAAGTTAGTCACAACATACTTTTATCCTTCTTTTTCGATCTTTGATAAAAAAATGAAAGAGTTAAACCATACTTTTATCCTCATTTTTTGAGCTTTCATAAAAATGAAAAAGGACTTGAAGCGCACTTTTATCTCTTTTTCGAGCATCGATAACAGTGAAAAGGGAACCCTTTGAGTCTTATTTTAGCTCTTCTCATACTTCGGTAATGTGAAAATATTGTCGAGCACTTATCTTTTCGATCTCATAAAAGTAAATGAAATGACATCTACTCAGTATATGTTTAACCCTTATTCGGACTGAGATAGATTATTTACAAAAAAGGAAAACCTTAGTCAAACATGGCTAGGAGGTTCTCTCAGATATCGTTTTACACTTTTTCAGATCTGAACGACAACTTTACAAAAAAGTACTTATGGAATTTTCTTTTTTCCTCTTTTTCAAACTCTCTAAATATGAAAATGGATCAGGTTGTCAAGGTCATTAGGCTCGTTAAAACATAAAATAGAAATGAGCTTATCGATCATGCAAAGAATCGAGTTTCATTTATTGCTAGACTCATTAAATTATGAAATAGAGATACATATTTTCCCAAAGGGTTGAATTATAGCTCAATCATATGTTATCCTCCTCAAGCTTGTTAAAAAATAAAGAGACACTAGTCGAAAAATGACGAGGGAAAATTTGGGAAAGTGAACAGAACTTTTATAGTAGAAGGTCTCTCTTGAACATGACACTTCACTCCATCATTGTGACTTTTTGGGTTGGGTAATATTCTTGATGGTTCATTCATACATATGGTTCATCATACCTTCACTTCGGTTTGGGTTCAATGCTTCCAACTCATCTCAGTGTCGCCTATATGTTCAACAGAATTCATCCAGTGAATACTCATCCTTCTACAATACTCATAAAATTTCATTCTCATGACAGTCATCCCTGAACATTGCTATATCAAGTCACATTTTGTCTCTGAAATTAGTAACTCCTGTTTCACGATAAAGTGGCTTCCTGTCGAAATCAAATCATCATCCAGGAAGTTTACTTAGAAACATCATCTTCCAGTACCATGAGGCTTCTTACACCATCGAAAAGATTCTCTCTTCCGGAACTTTGACCGAAATATTTTGTTTGGTGTTCGACATCAAATCATCTATTCACACCTTACAAAATTTATTGTAGTACCTTGAGAGCCATTAACATCAATGGTGGTTCTCTCGTGTTTTTTAACAGATCACATCATTGACTGGTAATCAAACGATGTATTACCATGTTCAACTGAAAATCATATATTCGCATGGCTACACTTGTACCCAAATTATCAAGTGAACGAGATAAGAAGACCCTAGATCTAGTTTCAGCCATCCATGCTGCGATTTTAGGATTTTTATACACATCATTTGTACGGTGAACTTACATATAGATCATCATCCGAACATGGGCCTATATTTGTAGGCATGTCTGTATTTGGAAAAATTCCAATGTAGACAACGTTTTGCACTATGTACATGTTATTAGATAGTTTATGTGATGAACATGGGAATGCCTCCCTCAGCAATCCGTGATCAAGATGAAAATATCACGATGTAATGTATTGTAATATTGATGCAGGTCATCACTCTTCTTCAGTTCCATCTCATCACATCGTAAAGCATCTCAGTCAAAAATATTGCTATTATTTTGACTTCAAGATTTAGGGGGCAACTATTATAGGTCAATTTGGGAATCATCCCCCATGACCTAGTCAAACTCGACATCATCCCTAGCACCAATGAAATAGGGTCTATCATCCCCTTGCATTTTAGTTTCTATATGCCCTAAGAGAATAACAAATAACTCATGGCTTCAATTGTGAGATTTCCAAGGTTTGAAGTATATGTTATATCTCATATGAAATCACCAACGTTGCCTCTAAAGGGACTAACTCCGTTGCATATGCAACATCCTCTATTCAAGGGTGCACTGCAATGCACTTCTTGACATTCAAGAGTGGGTTGGTCACCTGGGAGCAGAACTCTCATTGTTTTAGGAATCTCCACATGGCCAGTGCCTTCTAGAAGAGTCCATATGAGTCAAAATTTGAATCCATGTGTCCATCTAACACCTCTGAACTTGGGAACATGTTTTTCCTACTATTAGAAATTCATTCATTTAGAAACTACCATCATTTTCCTTATAAATTGAGCACAAATCCTAGTTCTAGGAAAGGAATAATTTTGGTAAAGAATTGTTTTTGGATTCTCATTTGAGAGATTAAAAGTACTGATATGCTTTTGGTGTGATGTTGGATGTGATGAGGCTAGGATGAATCTGGAGCCGGTGACATCAAATCGATCATTGGTTGTAACCTCCCCCTTCTACTCTTTAATAAAGATTGTTGTTCATTTTCCCATATATGTATCTATTTATATTTCTATTTCTCATTCAACGGACTCTTGAATGATATATATGTTTCACATCTAATCGATTTGAGTGATTAAGATAAGTATGCATATGTATATTGCAATATGTTTGTTGCTCATTTTTTATACTTGAAGGAATCAATCTGGTGATCTGAGTTGGATTGAAGGCTACATCAAAAGCGACAGAAGGAGAAGAATAAGCGCTTGGATCACAAGTAAGTTCTTATATCATTTTTTGTGACTATTTATTTTAGATAAAGTGATAGCAAAGTCTTTCATCTGTTGTTCTAAGTGCCTAACACTAGACTTAGGGAATTTGATTTATCCATAGAACACAATTCTGCATAACATATAGTTATTTGGTAGGCACGGAGTCATTCCTGTATGGCTTCAAATTACTTCCATTGACATATCCAAGAATTTATTCACCTCTCAATGTGGCCAAGCGCACTGATCCTCCATCAGTGATTTTCCTGGGTGGCACGCAAACTTTATATCTTAGAGTAAGACCAAGTCATCCTCCTTGAAAACCTTTTTCCTGATCTGCCATGCCAGGATTTTTCGCACACATTTTGAACCTGTTGGTGATAATTTGCAATAAAATTATCTTCTTTCAGAGCAACCAACTATGACAATCGGTCTTCTAGAGCATCTTCTTCAACCATATTGGTAAATGCTGCAATGCACAAACTAGGAATAATGAACTCCATGGGCAACACAGACTCTTGCCCATATACCATTCTAAAAGGTGTCCTTCCAGTCAACATTTTGCAAGTAGTCCTATATGCCTAGAGAACTGTTGGCACCTACTTATCCCAATAATTTATGTTAGCATTGCATACCTTAATATGTGTGGTCTCCAATATCTTATTGAACTCTTTAACTGCACCATTTTCCTGAGGATGATAAGGAGATATCTTCTAATGACACGCCCTGAATTCTTCGGTCAATGCCTTAATGGTGTCATTTACAAAATGTGTACCCTGATCACTGATCAAAATATTAGGGAAACCAAACCAGGTCACTATATTTTCAAAAATAAATTGCGCAACAATATTAGCAGTACAATCCTTCACTAGTTTGGCTTCAGCCCATCTAGTTACATAGTATGTCGCAGTGATGATATAGCGCGCACCACTCTTTCTTCCTGGAGGATTAATAGGTCCCACAAAATCAATAGCCCATTTCTCAAAATCTTGCAACGCCATCTACAAATTCAAGGGAATCTCATCTCTACGTGATGACTTTCCTTTCCTCTTATAAACATCACATGTGTAGCAATGTGCATAGGCATCATTGTGTAGTGTGGGCCACCATAACATAGCACGCAAAATCTTCTGCACATTGGCCTTACCTACATAATACCACCGACAACTCCTCCATGAGCTTCATTTATAGTTGCATGCCTTTCATATTCCAGGACATACCTTCGTAGTACCTCATCTGCACCTAATTTTTACAATTTTTCAGTAATAATGGTGAAGATTGTTGCACTCTTTATAAGTTCTTTCTTCTGCTAAAATTTATACTCCTAATTCATGTGACCGGTAGTAAAAAATTGAATGATATCAAGGAAATTCTCATCAACCACTTTTATCGCAAATAACTGCACATCTGGGAATCCATCATCTATATTTGCGGGCTCCTCTCCTGTTTCAATGCGAAACAGATGGTATGGCCTATCATTCAATATTCCTTGTTTGACAAGGATTTCAAAATCATATTCCTGGAATAACATCAACCACCTACAAATCTTCCCTGCCAACACAGTCTTGTTGATCAGGTACTTCAAAGCAGAATGATCAGTGAAAATTTTAAAGTGACCTCCCAATAGATAGTGGCGGAATTTTTGCAGCACATATACAATTGCAAACCCTTCCCTTTCTGTGGTCAAGTAATTCCTTTCTATGCATGACAGTTTTTGGCTTGCATAAGGAATGGGATAATCAATTTCTCCTGCTCCTGGCTGCACTAACACGACTCCTAGTGCAATACAAGAGGCATCCACATGTACATGAAAAGCCTTGGACCAATTGGGGAAGACCGTGATGGGCGCAGTGACCATATTTTCTTTGAGCAGCTCAAAACTCCTTTGACAATTAGCATCCTAGTAGAACATTGCATCCTTTTTTAGCAGATTTTCCATGGGCGCAGTTATCGACGGATATTCCTGAATAAAATTTCTATAGTACCCAATATTCCCCAATATTGAGCGCAAATTCTTAATATTCTCATGTACTTCCAAATTGACTATGACAAAAATCTTGGCAAGATCCACCATCAATCCCTTCTTACAGACAATGTGTCCCGACAGTATTCCTAATGGTACACATAAAACACACTTCTTCAAATTCAAGGAAATATGATACTTCCTACAAGTATCCAACATTAAGTGCATATTTGACACATGCTTCTTTAAAAACCCAAAGACAGTCCAATTGTCAAAATATACCTCCAAGAACTTTTCTATAAATTCTTTGAAAGCAACAACTACCATGTGCGAGAAAATGGCAGCAAAGTTCTTCAATCCGAAGGGAATAATTGTATATTGGAAGGATCCCTATTTAGTAGAAAAAGTGATCTTACTCCTATCTTCTTGCGCAATATGGATCTGATGATCTCCTGAAAACCCATCTGTAAAAGAATATGCTTCTTAACCTCCAAAATTATCCAAAATTTAATCTAAGAATGGAGTTGGGAATCGATCATGCACATAAGCATCATTAATTTTGTGCAGGTCAACACATATTCTGATTTCTCCCTTGGTATTTTTATCTTGCACAACAATTGGACTTACCCAATCAGATTCTTCTACAAGTTCAATGATGCATGCTGCCACAACTTTGTCCAACTCTTCTTTCACCTTTTTCTTATATCTTGGGTTCAGCCTGTATGGGCGTTGTTTCTCTGGGTGCACATCAGGCTTAAATGTGATTTTCATCAGTCCAATTTCCCCAATTATTCCTTTCAACTCTAAAAAATTTGTAGGGAACTGATCCTGATATTATGTCAGCAACTCAACAACCTTGCCTACTGTATCATCATCCCAGTAGTATCAAATATTTACTAACTTAGGTTGTTCCTTAGTTCCAAAATTCACCTATCTTAGCTTTAAATACTTTGTTACATCCAATGAGGTGATTGAGGGCCCAACAAATCCATGTTTTCCCTCAGATTCATGAATCATGATATTCCTTGGATCCTCATCATTTTCTTGTACTGTTAGGTTTCTTCAATTCATAATGGCTTTCATCTGTACATCCCAAGCTAGTGGCGCGTACTCAATCACGAGCTTAGTGGGATCAAATATTACTTCTTTAGTATTATGAAAGGCTTGACCAACCATATCAAATCCACTTTCAAAGCTAAACATAAGAATAAATTTTTCTATCAGCACAAAGCACTCACTAGTGCCTTTGCATAGCTTTGTTTCCAAGTACCATTCAGTAGGCACCTTTCCCAATGTTTAAATAAACATATGGACCCATTCAGGTCTTGGTTCTACACTCCATACCTTATTCCACTTTGCCAAATGGTTGTGCAGATCCTCTTTTCCAGAATAGACATCCTCCATTTTAATTATTGGACATTCAAACCGCAACCTCATCATGCACGCACATTCCTCCCAGTTTCCCATATTCTCCTTATGTGTTTCCCACCATATTGCTCGAGTAGCGCACAAGCCAAGATCCAAAACATGGAATCTCTATCCTTCAGGCACATCTCTTTCCATCCCTCCTATAAACATATTTACATCAGTTGAGCCATCATAGTGCGGTAAATCATGTACCTCATATGTAATACATCACAGGGGTGGGTCACACGATTATAGTGCAACGCAGAAAACTCATGCAATTGGTTCTGCCAATTCTATAGTTCTTCATCCATATCTAAAAAGCAAGAACTATCCTTCTCCCATTTAAGGTTCCCATATACTGTTGGATTAATCCATTGTTTCTTGTGCAAAGTTAACTTATAGATTTTATCGATCTCTTCCTTAGCGCACACTGGTTCAGTATACATTTGGCCTTCTGCAGGATCCACAGGAATGATTACCCTGACTCCATTTCTCTCAAATTCCATTATTCTTCTCTTTAGATTAATAACACCATCCACGTCAATGGCCCAATCTAATCCTAGCAGTGCAAGATAGGTATGAGTATCATCTACAATTTGTATGACTTCAAAGTCTGCCATCACCTTAACACCTTATATATTGACCACAACTTGTGACAACCTCCCTAAACCAATGAAATTATGTTGATTAGCCATGCACATTTGGATATTACACCATTTCAACTTTGGCTCTCCCATGTGTTGTCATGTTTGTTTAGATAGAACATTAGCATCTGATCCCAAATCTAAAATACTTGGTCCATTTCATAAGCACCAATCTGCGCAGTCATACGCATCTCCCTACCCATTTTATTCTTGTTCTTGTATATTTTGTTGACTGATTGTTGTTTGAACAAGGGTTGTTCTTTTTTTGCGCAATTATCTATTAATGCCTGTAGTTTTTTGACAGCCTTCTTATTGCACAGCAACTTTATGCATGCTTGTAGAAATGGTTTAATCTCCTCATCTCCTCCTTCTTCCTTCAGTTGTCTACCACTTGTTGATGTACCTCCTTCTGTAAATTATTTTTGTGCTTCAATAAAGGTCTCTTTTGCGCACTGAAGATTAAAGCCTTATTTCTTTTCAGGTGCTTTCCATATCCATACATCAGTGGCATGTTGCTTTCCTTTATCTTCATTGGTATCTATGCCACTCGTGTTAACTACATTCACATAGGGATCTTCTTCATGAGTTTCTGTGTGAACCATCTGAAGATTTTGCGTTGGGGTCTTCTCTTCCTGCATTTTGGAAATCAAGACAGGACAATATTCTATGACATGATAGAATTTTCTGCAGTACCTACATGAATATCGCGCTGGACTCAGACATTCACATGCATAATGACTAGCATCCCTACAATTATAGAAAATCACTTGTCCTCTTCCTTGACCAGCTAATCCACCTCCTCGGCCTCTTCCTCTGCGACCAGAAGGGGATGATAGTGAGATAGGCTCAACCTACATTCAATATATCGTTGCTTTATCCAACATCATTTCATATGTACAACAATTTTTCTCATCATGCCCTAATGACAAAAAGAACTTGCAAAATAACTGCTTCAACTCAAGCTGATATTTTCTGATCCTTGGGCAAGAATCTATGTCATGCAGTCCATCAATTTGACATATAGTGCACCATACAGGATTCTTAAATGGACTAGGACCTCCAGCATTTAGATAATTGTTGAAGATAGGACACTGGTCTTTATGGTGCCCAAACACTTTGCATTTTATACACCATACCTCTGCATAGACCTCCTTGCCTTTGTCTTTGTGCAGACTTTGAATTTATAGATACATGGCTTCTAACTGACTCTCAATATTTTGAGTTCCCAGTGTAATAGGTGTTGGGGTAGCCTCCAGTTTCATTGAAAATTCTACAACCTCAGCTTGTGTGGTGATATTTTTCTTACCTTATTGTTGGCGCAGATGTGGGAGTAACATAGCAATGAACCATTCCTTATGCTGAGTATCATCCAATAGCAAAACCACCATCTCTGTGTGTTTCAACCTTTGATTAAATTCCCATAAAGATTCATTAGGTTCTTGAGGAATATCCTTCATTTCTATTACCGAGTTGCGCGTATAACTTAGGATTTTTAAAATGCTCTTTTAGGGCTTCTTTAATTTCTTCCAGGGTAGCATTAGGGATTTCTTGTGCATACCTAATGTACCAGTCTAATGTATGATCTTTAAATGTAGTATCCATCTCGTGCTTTTCTAATATCAATATTGTTAACTTGCTAAGCCTTCCATATGGCCCTCGACTACCTCTAAAATTAGATAACTTCATGGATGGAACCATATCTACTTTAGGGGGAGGTGGAGATGGAGGTGGAGGAAAACTATGCAAATGGAGTAGGTGATCGACAATGTGAGCTTAGAAGTGGAGTGGAAGGCATGGGAAACAAATTCAAGGGTTTTTTGATATGACGAACTTTATTTTTCAAATTCACTTGAGCTAGTAGTTTTTTGGTTCGGATTCACTCTCATATATATGCTTCAAAGGGTTATAAAGGACTTGCTCGTAGCCTTCACAATAAATTCTTCCACTCGCGTGTAATTGAACCTCTTTCATGCATTTAAGAAGTATGCTAACAAAGACAACCCTTTTCACACAATAGAATTTTAAGTAATAATTTTAATGAGTGTAGGAACCGACCTCTAGGGCCTTTGAAGAACCTTCTTTATGCTTCTAAATATGACACAAATTGATCTAAAGAGAATTATGTCATGAATTCTCCCAAGAGTCAATCAATCCAATCATCTACCTCATGAGTTATATTATTGTCAAACTTCTCTTCTTGTTCGATTAATTCAGTGGGTCCATTTCAGTGACTACGTTGTATTTTATGAAGTGATGGAACTCATCCAAGTGTGACAACCACTCTTGTAGTTCAGTGCGCAATGGAACAAAAGAAAATTTTCACGCACTTTCTGTATAGATATAGATCTTTACCCACTCTTTGTTAGATAATTTAGAATTTCTATTCTCCTATAGTGAAAATTATAGGACCTTTATATCTAGCTAGTACTCGTAATTTGTTGTGCGAAGGATGCCACAACATCAAACCTCCCTCAAAAATGATGACCCCTGGGACATGGAAATGGAACCATTTGTTGGCTTGAGGGTTCTTGACCCAAGTTCGGAGTTTATGGATAAACAAAAAAACCATCCAAATGGTGGCCCTTTTGGCGTTGATTCGCTTGCGTAGACCAAAGTCTCACCTGAAGCAGTATGGGGGGGTGTTGGAATCAGGTTTCTATACCCTAGAGAGTATTTAATGAAGTGGACCTCAGAAAAACCCTATGTGAACTTATACAGATGTGCATAGTAGCTTATGACAAAAACACATAGACTGCGAAATTATCAACATAATAACACAAAAATAGTGTTCGCTTTAACGCAGACAACAGATTAGAACCAAATCCAAATATTAATCAAGGTAAACAATTAACATTTCATCAATAACCATCCATAATATTATCAGATAACATCATGCAAATAGTAATCAGTAAATGCTCAATGTGATCTAAATCAAAGCATAAACAATAAGCATAAACACATAACACAGAGAATTTTCCAAAATTGTTCTTTCTATTAATCTTTCAGATCTATCAATACTTCATCTTTCTTCCAAAAAACCTTACAAAACCCTTACAATCCCTTCTACGCACATATCCAAGTAGAGTCCGCACACAACCCGTAACTAGGTCTCCGTGCACACAACCATCATGAGCCTTTCACCCAACCCAAAACCCTTACATACACAAATACTATCAGAGTACCAATATCATGAACTTCACTTACTTGAACTGAAATACTTACCTTAGAAGAAATCTATCTATTTATAATATGCCAAACTTGTAGATATTATGGTCTCAAACCATGGTTTGAGGCCCACAGTTTACATTTAAGATTAATTACATCCAAAATTGGGGCTAAAAAGCCCTGCGCACATATAAATATACAAAACTATCTTTGGAATTTGTGCCTTATGCGACCCCCGCTCCAACAGCTTTTCCAAAGAAAATAATGTTGAGAGAATTAAGACCCTAGGTCTTCTACAACCTTTATCCATTCCAAGAAACGTTAGGAGGAGGTTTCAATGGATTTTATCATAGGTTTATCTAAGTCCAAAGGAAATAGTGCCATCATGGTAGTAGTTGATAGATTTACCAAGTATGCACACTTTAGTTCATTATCTCATCCATTTAAAGCAAATACAGTTGCTACTGCATTTATGGAAACAATTCAAAATCTACATGGAAACCCAAAGATTATTGTAATCTATAGAGATCCCATTTGTACTGAAAATTTTTGGACAAAATTATTTTCTAGCTTGGGTACTCAACTAGCTCAGAGATCATCTTATCGTCCTCAATGCGATGGGAAAATTGAGATAGTGAGAAAATGTTTGGAAGGATATCTTAATTGTTTTGTATCTAGTAAACGAACACAATGGATCAAGTGGTTACCTCTGGCTGAATGGTGGTATAACACTTCCTTCCATACCGTAGCAAAAAAGAACCCCATTTATGGAACTTTATGTATATCATCCACCGTCCCTCACATCATATTTAAGAGAAAATTCTAAGGTTCAAGAAGTGGAAGATAACATCAAAGCATTAACAACTTGTTATCCAACTTTTAAAGGCTAACCTATATTTGTCACAAAATTGAATGGAACAAAGAGGAAAATCAACATCACGACGAGAGACATTTTGATGTAGGAGACTAGGTATTTTTACGGCTACAACCATACAAACAAATTTCCCTCAAGCAAGCTAAGAAGGATAATAAATCATCACCAAAGTACTATGGTCCTTAAAAGGTGTCGTAAAAGATTGGTACTATGGCATACAAATTTGAGCTTCCTCATTCTTCTCAATTGCACCTAGTTTTCCATGTTTCATGCTTAAAGAAGGTTATAGGTGACAAAATTCTAGTTCACACAATATTTCCAGAATTTTGATGAGGAAGGAAAAATCATATTGGAACCCGAACTAGCCATAAAAATAGGAACTCGAAATCTATGAAATCGATCAATTTCATCGTATCTCATGAAGTGAAAGAAGTTACCCATCGAAGATTCCACAGGGGTAGGATGAGAATTTTATATAGAAGCATCCAAAGCTACTCATGCATTTAGGACAACACTTTTTTTTGAAGGAGAGGGGCATGATAGGTCCTTATATTACTAGTGTAGTTCCTTATTATTGTTAGTGTAGCCCCATTATTGTTATTGTTGTACCCCCGTGGCCCCCCATATTTTTTATTATTGTGCCCCATAAAAGCCACTATTGTTATTGTTGTGCCCATACATTATTATTGTTAGGTTAGCTAGGATTATATTGTGACCCCATGGAATCCTATATATAGAAAGGAGGTTTTCTCATTTGTATCAACCAAGAACTATTCATTTATGTAATGTAAATGAGGTTTCCCCATCCAAGTAGCTAATTTATAAGGAGTTGGTCTCTCTTTTATTATATTTTTTGGAGTTGGTTTCATAAAAACATAATGCATCATCTTCGGGTTGTTGAATTTGAATATTTCCTTACATACCACTGAAAGACAATTTAAAAATATATGTATTTTAGATTTCTCCTCTCGTATGTATGGCACATGCTTGAGTAAGTTTGTGAACTTTTTCACAAACTCATCTATAGTAAGTTTCCCCTATCTTAGTTCATCAAACTCATTTGTGAGATCATCATAGTATCTTTCACTTAGATATCGCAACTTAATTTATGCTGGAAATCCTCCCAAGGGACAGTATTTTCATCCCACAATTGTATAATTTTGGTATCCTCCCACCACAACGTAGATCTACCCTGTAATAGATAAATGGTTAACCTAGCCTTGAGGTTACTTTCATACTCGTACGCCTAAAAATACTTTATTATATTTAGGGGCTACGCTTCGACATCCTCCTCCTTTTCTCCATCGAAAGTAGGAGGTTTTATCATGTGGAATTCTCCCTACAACTCTTTTTCATTCCTCTTGGAATTAGAATCTATGTTTTCAGATTCTTCAACACTCGCATAATTATTTGAGCTAGTTTTAGCCTCTTTTAGCTTATTTTTTTTTCCCGTTCTCCACTTTTTCCGTTGGAACTTTCTGTTACCTTATCATATGCTCCTACTCATGGCTTGTTTGTAGTAGTCGTTCATTACTAGTTCTCGGCTAAACTATTTCTTGCTGCAAATTTATGATTATTCCCAAAATCTGGGAGCTTCGATCTAGGATAGGATCTCCTTCCCCTAGTTCCACATACAATTCTTCCCTTTCTTCCATAATTTTAGCTGCAAAAACCATTGTACCTTATATTGACAATAACACTAGTTATTAGTAAGTACATAAAAAAAAATACGCATATATGACATTTATCCTATATTTTTCCATAGTGTTACATCTTTGGCCCCAGTCTTAAGCTAGGGCTCTGACCACTTGTAACAACTCCTACAACAACAAAAAATATTTTCTTTTTATAGAAACACCCAATCATACTAACTAGTCTTCCTCACGATTTTATTATTTGGACTTTAGTTCTACATTGTTTATATTTACCTGACATCACTGCTATTACCCCTTTAATTATACTTCTTACTAAAATTTATAATAATGAGTGTGATGAAAGTATACCTAGGAGGATTTTTGGTTCAGTCATTTTTTTCCATGTGTTTAATGATCCTATTACTAGACCCATCAACCATTTTTTTATATGGTAAGGGTCAATTTATAAGTATGTAAAAGTTCCCAAGGCATGTCAGAAATATAACATGATAAAAAAAATATACCTTTTTTTTGCTATCACTACTACATTTGGCGGAAATTCCGACACTTGTTTCCGACGCTTTTGACCAAATGTCGAAATTTTCCCAAATTTTTTCCATCTCGCCCGAAACCGTCGCTATACCGACGTCTATAGAAAAGTGTCGCAATACCGACACTTAAACAAGTGTCGCAATTGCGATGTTTAAAGGAAGAAGTCGTAATTGCGACACCATGGCCCAAAGCGTCGCTATTGAGACGACTCTAAACGTCACAACTGCGACACAATGTCTAGGTGTCGCCATTGCGACGTTTGGAGGCACCGTCCTAATAGCGACGCCTTTTCCACCGTCGGTATAGCGACAATTATTTTCGCGCTACATAAAAATACCAAACTTATATGGGCCCTACATAAAAATTCGAAACTTATATGTGCGCTACATAAAAAATGTTTCGTATTTGTCGCAATAGCTACGTTTGATATCACGCGCGTATTCGCCCTCCCTGCTCTTGCGAACAACATTTTCCCCTCGCATTCGCGCCCGGCTCTTGCGACACGGCATTTGCCCTCGACATTCACCCTCGCCGTTCGCCCTTAGCTCTTGCGAAACAGCATTCGCCCTCGCGCTCTTGTAAAATGGTAAGTTCTTCTGCATGGGACCCTTCCTCCTATAGTGGGGTTGACTCTATTTGGGTTTTTTTGGTCAATTCCATTGGATTGTGTTAGGCCGTAGGGTTCTCTGTAGATGTCAAGAGTCAAGATTCAATACCCTCTATTATCTTCATCACCCAATACAAGATTTAAATTTTTCTTAAAGAAACGCTTATTAATTTGGCGACCATTATTTCTCCCTCGCTTTAAAAACCCTACATTTAAATGAAAACAAGCATTGCATTTCAACTACAAAAATCTATTAGTGTTCAAATGTACATGTGTGCTACATTAACGTCCGATATCACGCGTGCATTCACCCTCCGCTCTTGCAGAACACCATTCGTCCTCGACGATTCGCCCTCGCCCTCTTGCGAACGACATTCGCCTTCGCATTCGCCACTGAGCTCTTGCAGAATAGCATTCGCCCTCGCATTCACCCCGAGCTCTTGTAGAACAACATTCGCCCTGATTCGTCCCTCAGCTCTTTCTGCACGACATTCGCCCCGCATTCGCCCTCGCTCTTGCAGAACAACCTTTGCCTTCGACATTCGCCCTCGCTCGCTCTCGCTCTTCGGAACAACATTCGCCCTCGCCGTTCGCCCTCGGCTCTGCAGAACAACATTCACCCTCAGCTCTTGCAAAATGGTAAGTTCTCATCGTGAGGCCCTTCCTCCTATAGTAGGGTTGACTCTATTTGGGTTTTTTTGGTCAATTCTATTGGATTGTGTTAGGGTCGTATGGTTCTCTCTAGATGTCAAGAATCAATATTCAATACCCTCTATTATCTTCATCACCCAATACAAGATTTAAATTTTTCCCAAAGAAACACTTATTAATTTGGCGACCATTATTTCTCCCTCGCTTTAAAAAACCCTACATTTAAATGAAAACAAGCATTGCATTTCAACTACAAAAATATATTAGTGTTCAAATGTACATGTGTGCATCACTTGTGTAGGGTATTCCTTTTCCACTTTCACATTATCCAAGAATGTGTGCAATATAGTTCATATTTTTTTGTGATTTAGATTTGCCTTGAAAAAGGAAAAGGTAAATTATTTCCCATGGAAAAAGAAGGTTTTCCATTTTTATAGGTTGTTTGGACTTACGTGGAAAAATTTATGGTATGCCTTTTATATTATGTAGTTTAAATTTGAATTAACAGATTATTCTACATGAAAAATATAATTACCTATGTGATGTCCTTCATCACTAATTAAAATTATAGGGTTTCAATTTCCTAGACTCTAACTCATCCCGATGCTAAATTCTAGGTTCTCATTGGTGGATCACTCTTCCATTGATTTCCTTTCCTCTCGGATCTTGTCATACTTTAAAAAGTCATCAATGATACATATATTATTTCAGGTATCCCAAAAGGCTTTATAGTAGAACATATTGTGAAGTTTTTTTTGACACTTGAGGATTCTTTTAGAACCGCAACGTGGTCTATGCTATCGAGTTATATATCAAGCAACTTGTCCTTAATAACCACACTATGAGGTAGGTTCAACCAGTTTGAACTTGTTGGGACATAGCATATGAAGTTGTGTGATGAGTCCATATCACGGTGTCTATTATGGTGAAAAAAAGTGAAGACACGTAATGATAGTTATTATGTTAGCATTACTAGAAACATTTTCGAAATTATCCATGCTATCAAGATGTCAAAATTCCGTGCATTAGGTGTCAATACTCGTAGCTAATAGATAATAATAATAATATAAAAAAAATCACAACTTTATTCTTGAAATATGATTGTTACACATTGGTAACCTAGTTCATGAGTTACTATCACCCAAAGATTGCAAAACAAACTTAAAATATAAATTAAACCAACATGAGAATCCAACTAAGGGTTTCTCAACAAAATCATGCCATAACCCTGGGCATTTTGAAACCCAAATTTGAATCCATCATAAGTAATACAATGCAAACTCGGATGGATTTTCAATGCATTTTTGCATGCTACACTTATTCTCTGTCTAGATATCATTTTTTAAATGGAACCATTAGTCAAGCCCACGAGTCCTTTTTATGTGAAAAAATTTCGGCTCTATTTGAGCTCTTTTTTGCTCCACCACCTCCATAAACCAGGGTGTTACACGGGGGTCTCGCCCCCCCACCTAGGGGTCTAGATTCCTCGCCCCCTCGCGCTCACGGGGTCTTGGGGACTTCTAGGGGATGTTTCCCTCACGCCCCCTCACGTCCCCTCACGCCCCTTTTAGTTTATGGTTTCGTGTTAAAAGTTGATGTGCCACTTAGCATATTTGAGAATCCAAGTGATTCGATTCGTGATGGTGACATGGTTGATCTTGATATATTCGTGAAGAAGTTGGATGCAGTAGACTAGTGGGGCATTAACTTGAGCATTTATGCTCATTTATCGACATGATGATATCATTTGATATTCATATGTTATGTTTTATGTTTTATGTTTCGGTACATAACTTATTTGCGTTTAAGTTTTATGTTTCGGATTTGAGTTGTAAACTTCGGTTTAAACTCTATTTTGAATCTTGATATAATATGTCATATGATATCTTAAACTTTATTTTCATTGTACATTGTTAGTAGTTACATTAATGATTATATAGTTACAAACTTACAAACTTACATGCATGATTGTATGATGTATGTTTTAACTTTTAACTTTTAAATTTGTTTCAATTATATGATTCATCATTCATCGATTTGTAATTTTATCATTTATGATTTATCTTTCATGATGCAAGTGTATGATGACTGTATATACATTCCTTGCAAAAATATAGTTACATTTTAAATATTAAATTTTATAATTTTTATGACCCCGACGTCCCCCCCCATGTTTCCTGAAAATTGGTAGGGAGCTTTTGCATAAGCCGCTCCCGCGCTCCCCTCGTCCCTCGCTCCCACCTCCAGGGGGACTTGGTGGAACATTGCCATAAACATATGCAAACATATATCATGATCTTGGAATTCCATTACATATGTATGTGCCAATGTTCCATAATCTTGCCCCATCATCAATTTATGAAATTTCCATTGAATATCAAATTATGGAGGGGGGGGGGAACTTTTTGCCGTAACATTTGGCTCAAAAATCGGGGACCATCTTCGTATGAGGTGAATGAGAACTATAGATATTTGAAGAAGTAGATTAGTGCCTTTTCCTCCGGCCATGGAGTCATATACATTCATCCATCACAAAAAATTTGTCTTTGTTCATTCTCACCTTGAAAGTTGCAAAAAAATCATGCCCTAATTGAAACGACACTAAATTTGAAAGATATAATAAAAATGCAAGCTAGAAGTGCCCTATTAATACAAAGGGAAAACCTTCCTACCTACCCTAACCGAGATAAATTTTGATTGAATAGGAAACATGATATTTCCTATGGAGTTGATCCAACAACTTGTTAAATGTATGGGACTAAATCATGCATTTGATTTCCAGGGAAACATGCGCATGAAGAGAAAAAAGTGTAGAATTAATGGAAAATCCATACATGCCACTTATAAAAACTACACCGAAAGGTCAAAAAAATACTTAAGGCCTTAACTTAATTTGAATCCAAAAATGATAAAACAGGGATTAGTGAAAACACGAGAGTGGTGTGGGTGAACAACATAAATAAAAAGTGAAGATACCTTTCCCCAAGATGCCTTTGTCACCGTTGTATGAAAACATGTTTTCCTTTCCCTTTATACATGCAAGTGAATGCATTATAGGTATGGTGTTTTTCCCAAGAATAGGAGAAGCCTACTTAAATATATCATTTGTGGATTGAATGTTTGGGTGCCTTAATGTGCAATGACATGTTTCCAGAGTCGAATTCAATGCAAGGCATATTTGAAACTCTAACTCGTCTTCCGGTGTCTTATTAGAAATTATTTCAGTTTTTCATTTTGTGTTTTCAAGTTAGATATTGTTTTCAAGTTTTTTACATTTATAATTTTATTGCAATGTGGCAGCGATCGAACAGTGCAGGGGAACAACTCCCGAGACAGGATGATCGCGGAAAGAGGCCACGGAAGAACATGTAAAGTGCCGACATTGCTCTATCTTTAGGTATTTTAGTTATTTACATAATTGAAATAATATTAATTTTGTTCAAATATGCGAGACACCTAGCCATGGTACGCCCCTGATGATTCCCTCTTTGAGGAAGAGCTTTCTTCATCCCTATCTCCGATGTTGTTGTTGCAAAAAAAGGGCACGAGATGCAAGGTCGGAATTTAATGCTTTAATAGATGCACCTCAAACACTGAAACGGAAGAGAGGATACAACATCTTATGAGGCAGCTAAATAGATATCGGGGTAATAATAAAAAAGTCAAAAGGATATTTTTTTTGTTCCCGCATGAGATGAATTGTGATAGTTTGATTTTTAATTTTTACATTGACTAAACTAACAAAAAGTTCTTTTTGTATGTAGCGTTTTACGGCATTTGCTGAACCCGGTGTTGGTGGTAGTGGGAGACAAGGGCAAGAGATTTCCCAACAACCCTCTCATACACCTTCTACTCCTTTAGGTGCTAGCCAAGAAACACACCCGCCCAAGCGGACACCCTGACCAACTCGCTCGAACGTGTTGGCAATGATGAGGCCGATATGGCGGCTACATTATTGTGTTTCCCTGGAGCTACACGTGTCGGCTCCATAGGGACCATTAATGGCATGTTGTTGGTGAACGATGAGGGTGTCCCTATAAAGCATGTACAACTCCTGGGTAAATTTTAATATTTTAACTATTTCATGTACTTTATCTAAAACATATTTATCATGATTTTTTATTTTTAAATTAATGATAATATCTTCTTTTTCTTTTGGTTTTATTCGTGTAGGAAACAATGAGTTCTACAGATTCTGAGAGACATGCGTTGGTAATTTTTGGCCCAACCATATGTACAGGGTGGGAAATTCCCTAGAATTCCAACTTTCGAAAAAAGAACTTCTAGATTATCTAGAAGCCCTTTTTTGGGGGTCGACACATTTGACGTGAAAAGCTGTGGCTCGTGTAGCCGGAAAATATTTGAAATATACCAGGGACACCTATAGGACGCAATTGCAATTTAATCCCTAGATATGAGCGTCCTCTCGCAGTTCGAGAGTGAGTGGAGAGCACTCATCCATGACTGAAAAAGAGAAAAGGGTGAGAAAGAAGGAAAAAATGCCAACTGGACCCGCAAGGTAAATTACAACTTTAATTCAATAGCTTTAATTTTATTTATGTCTAAAATAAAAGTGTGCAACGTCATATTCGACTTCAATATTTTGATGCTAGGTTGCCCGACACCCGAAAGGCAACCAAAGCTAGGATTGAGAAAAAGGGCCATCACAAGCTCGACCCGAGGGTGGCTACTTGAAATTAGTTGCAAGAATTGTAATTAAGTAGCTAAACATCTTATAATTAATTGTATCGCCTTCCAACGTTTTTGTAATCCTATCGGATATGATTAAAAATACACAATCATATATAATGTAGCGTGATGACTTTGGAACAATAACTACGAGAGGAAGATAAAAATATTTCTTTCCGTTTTGGCTATCAAGTCGTAGTTGAACGTCGTGAAAGCTTGGGGCAGTCCCAAGATCTACAATGCCCCGATAAGGTAAAACATTAACCTTTCAATATTTTTGTTTTCGTCCATAAATTTAATGTCTAACAACTTTGTTTAAATCGGGGAGCAACACTACCAATGAGGTAAATAACCCAGTTTTAGAGCCGGATGTAGATGATCCTCTCGTGCAACCCTGATCATTGTAGTGGGGACCGGTGCCGACAATGTCACTATCGGTGAGGGCCGTGACGGTAATTAATTTCCACTTATAATTTTTTTCTAATTATACCTTGATGGTTGTCCTTATAACATTTTTTGTTTAAATGACGAGAATGTTTCCCTTGAGGATCTTACCACCGAGAGAGGAAGACAGGCAACGGTCCCCAAATGGCGACAAGCGGTGCACTGTGTAAATAATCTCATTTCAATTTTTTTTATTAATATTACCGAACTAGTTCAATGATATTTAAAAACTGATAATTAAAATTTAATATTATCTGTTTTTTGGAGGTGATGCCCTCGTCACTGGGATGAGACCGGTACATCGTGACAATGCAACTAGGTCGGCGACGATCAAACGTGCACCGGGTAAATAATCTCATTGCAATTTTTTTTATTAATATTACCGAACTAGTTCAATGATATTTAAAAACCGACAATTAAAATTTAATATTATCTCGTTTTTGTAGGCATATGCCCCGTCACCTGATGAGCCCCGTACATCGTGAATACGCAACTAGGTCGACGATGCGGGTTGAAAGGCACGAAACAGAGAGCGAGCACGATGATATTGATGATGTAATTAGGAGCTTTAAAA
Organism: Pinus albicaulis; assembly: GCA_034641835.2. NCBI lineage: Eukaryota > Viridiplantae > Streptophyta > Pinopsida > Pinales > Pinaceae > Pinus > Pinus albicaulis. Next base: position 1,322,070,326 of record CM076572.1, read on the forward strand.
ATAGGAAGAAGAAAAAGAAAATTTGACAATGTAAAATATTGTATTATTATAAGACAAACGTTACCATACTTGGAACGTTTTTTTTGCGTTATATAAAAAACTCATTTATCATACTATTTTTATGTCAAGCATTAATTGCAATGTTTCCTTGCGTACTTTTTGTTGAATTATTTTTTTTATTAGTTATTGAATATTTTTTTTTATGCTCATGAAAGTAAAAAATGAAATATAGATTGGGTATTTGGGAATTGAGAGTGATGTGAGGGGGGGGGGAGGGGGCCCATAAGAGCTTCCACCTTCATGTGGTTGGCCCTTTTTAGTAGAGAATAATTTATTGGAGTGATTTAATCTTGGAGCAAACCTCCCTTGATCCAGACGTAGCAACAAAAAAAGTCACCGTTGACTTAGTTGCTACTCTTTCGAGATCGTGGGAGGCTTGTTCCAAGTTCATGCGACTACAATAAATTGTTCTTGAAACGAAGAGGAGCTTATTCAGGGTATGTTTTGACATTTTCAACATATGTTCTAACATTATCATAAGAATGCATCTTAGAGTAAAAAAATACTACATCAATTACTTGTATTTATTGTATAGATAATGATGGATTTTTGATTGACTTGGCGATGCAGTACAAATCCTCTTGCATCATGAGCAATACAACTTGTCAACCAGGGTCATGTCCAGATATTTTTTGCTTGTGCGCTTGACCAGCTTCGTAATGTCACATTTTGTAAGTTCCTTTACGTTCATAATTCAATATTAAGCTTGTTCACGATTATTATCTAGGTTTTTTGTATGTGTTTTTTTCATCTATTTGATTGTAAGCAACTATGCATGTTTCCTGTTGTTCACTATGATTTCTCCCATTACCACTCCCAGGATGAATCCGACTTTATTGTTACATAGGTTACTTTATTGTTACTATGATTTCTCCATTTACGATTTCATAGGTTACATCATGTAAAGTTGTCAATCTCAAAGTTGGTGATGAGCTTTAGTTCTCCGTATTTGGGGCTTTTCTAATATTTTCTCCCTCATGTCATTCCCTGCATCACCTCGTTGTTTGAGCATGCCAATTTTCTACCACTTGTACTAATTGGCACATGTCAATCTCTCGAGTGGTGCCACATTTCACCTATTTTCAGTGAGAGTTTAGGGTTTCTCTAACATAGCTTAAGAAATCCGATTCGAGTGCTCGTTTGAATATTGTCACATAATACTTATGGTTTGGATTGATGAGCATGTTCTCAATGGTTGGTTGATTCATAAGAACCACCCATAAATCTCCCTTCCTCTAACACACGAGAAAATAAAAATTTCTTTGACGAGAGACAGGTGTTTCAATACTTTGAAAACAAAACTTCTATTCCCTTCAATAACTCAAAAAAAAACTATTACACTACTTCTCGGTCGAGAGGGATTACAAAATTATAGACCGCTACAAAACGCAGTGCATAAAAACAACTCACTTTCGTCTGTTCAAAACAAACATACTCTGTCTCTAAGACACTCTGCTTTGTGTTTTTTCCCTTTTCGCACCGTTTGTGCATACACACTTAAAAAAGTTACACTCAGCTTTTTCACTTTTTTACACACTCGCTATGTAATAAAAAAATTTACGTATCGTCTATAAAAAAACTACCAAGCTTTTTTCGACCTTTTTTATTTTTATATGCTCGAACATATAAAACATATTATAATAAACCCTCTTTTTAAAAAAATAAAATTAAAACTAAATTCTATGGCACACCTTTCATTTCGCATATGATATATATATAACATATGTATATATTAAACTATCAAAACATTAAAGAACCCTTTCCGTCGGACTTCAAAAGTCTAAATAGATTGAATTTCAAACCAAATTTGCATTCCAAAATGGGATGCTGACGTACTGCCTAATTTTAACTCGAATTCTCAATCCAATGTGCCCTATAAAAAAATTCGGGTCCGGTTTTCGTGTTTTCGATTCCCTTCAATTTCATGCGATCCAATATTAATGCTCCACGTGTCCTCCTTTTGAATTTACAAAACCGTTGGGTAAATTTCTGTTTGTTTAATTTTCGGTTGGTGAATTGCGTTAATGTCGGTTTGTTGTGTTTAAATACAATCCTGTACGTGAAATATGGGTTGTTGCATCTACAAAAAAAACTTGCGGGTGAATTTTTAAATGTCGAATTAAATTTATGGATGGCATGCAAGCAACCTCCAAAAAAAATGTTGCTCGCCGTATCCGTCCTCTTTCACGCAGATTGAAGTTAAAATTCAACAGACACAAGGTTTTAATAAGTGAGGGTGTAAAGGTAACTTTTTTGTCGATGGTATCGGATTAAGATCATCTATTCATTTTTGTAGGGTCTTATGGTGTTTGTTTTTTTTAGTTTTGGGTTGGGTTTATTGAGTCTAAGATAGTTTTTTGAGTGAAAAAATTGCTATCGTGTATTAAAAAATTTTTGGTTCTTTTTGTCAAAATTTATGAGCTTGTTAGGAAACACAAAACTGACAATGGTTGTATCTTAAATTTGTGGAAAATAATTTCTGAAATGAAACCTTTTTGTTTAGGTTGTTGCAGCAAGTGCAAACCCCCATTCAAATTACTAGGGGCATTGACAAGACAATAAAGGCCCTTGTTTCGAACTCAAAATTTTGTCAAAGGAGGTAAACGCTTGCCTTTTTGAGTAGGTCGGTTTTCCTTTTTGCTCGATGGTTTGGTGTATCTAATTGAATTAGTTGCCTAAGGTATTTTTTGGTTGCAAACTCCTTTTCATTTTTTCATACAGTATTGGCCTTGTGGAATACATTTGATTGTGTGGTCTTGTTAGATCTACAACATTTGTAGTTGTTTAGTCTTATGGCTGAGGTGCACTTTTATTATGGAAATAGTTGATGCAATATTGTCATTTAATCCTTAATTGTAGGTAGCATGTTGAGAAGTTTTTTTGTGAAACATTTGGTATTCAAAATGACACTTGATCCTATACAAACATCATGCACTTGACTTCAAAATTTATATTCAAAGTGTGCAGTATAATTCTTGCAAAATTTCAAATATTTAGGTTGTTTTAAACCATTATCTTTTTCATGTATTGGATCTTGAAAATGTGAAAAAGACTTTGGTATGAAACCAAACTGGTGAATAATTTCCAAAGCACAACAACCACTTCCAAGACATGATTTAGAAGTAGAACAAATGTGCTTATGAAGCATAGAAAGATATCCTTGATGCATTGTCAATGTTTGGCTAGGGTTATTTTTGGAGAAAATAACTCCTTATTCCTAGAATAGTGATCTTCAATACAAGTAAATGCCTGAGAGAGAGATCATCGTGTGACGCAACAAAACTAAAATTGGACCCCCAAGGAGAGTCGGTGTGTTCACAATCGATCTGTCAAAGCATTTTCCCTTGGTGTACCCATTCTTTTACTCCACTCGAGTCTTAATTGACTTCTTCTTTCTTCGGGTTTATTTATCAAATTCAGTAGAATTTGATAAATAAATACTATCCACAATGGTTGGACTTTAATTTATATTCCCGACTTTATATTATCTCCAATCCTTATAACCAATGTTTAAACTTTCAACACTCTGTATTTATACTCCACGTTTCTTTTTAAATAAATAACTTGTAATGAACTTTCGGCTCTATATTTCACCACCCGATCCCTTACAACAATCACGCTCCGTGACTTATGCTAATTATCCCGCCAATCGTTTAATTAAACAATTTCATTATACTCCGGCCCCCACCTATATATATCAATAACCAATCAAACACTCGTATCGTACCGGCTATCCTCCGCACACCTTAGTTAACCTCCGGGCAAGTTCAACGTGCGACCACCATCCGATGGCCCTTCTCCAAATCAACGACTCTTGGCAATTTCGCTCGGCTTCCAACGTCGGGATTTAACGTGCGATGGCATGGGTTAAACGGTTGTTTTCCGGGGTCACTTCGCCACGTGTCGCATTCCCTATGGAATCGCTCGCGAATAGGAAATACCGCCTACTCCGCAAAAGCGGTGCGATATGGGCAACCCGCTTTTGTGATTCCGCTTCGTGGTTTTGTAGAGGGCTTGACCACGGGTGCATGTCTCGGTTCCGCTATACTTTTGTTTGTTAACTCATGTCCAATCCTCGAGTCGAGTTCGAAAGCACAACAATTTTGTCTCTTTATTAAGCGGGATTTTAATATGTGTATTATCAAAGAAAAACCAACACAAATTTTATAAGAAAATTGTTCAAAAGTCGAGACTGCTCGGACTTCAAACGACGATAAACCATAATTCAAACCAAATTCGTGTTCCAAAATAGCCTGCCGACGTCGGCCAATTTTGTGACGCGAATTTTTCTTATCAAATTCGCCCTAATATTTTACGGGTCCGGATTTCCCACCGCCCGAGCGGCCCAAACAAAGATCCGCTCCAATCAATTTCTCGCCACGTGTCCTCAATAAAAACTTGCCCCTGCTCCCAGTACGGGTGCATTCGATGGCGTTTAAGGTGATGGGACATGGATATGGCGATTTCATATCATTCGCATTAACATTTAACGCTGTTCAATTAAGTTTTCACATCAAATCCACATTAATTAATTTTTAACACTATTCAAGATCGAACCTCCACTCCTCCGAGCGATTCCGCACGCTCCAATTTGATCCGGCCTTCGGCTCTCATTATTAATGATCGGAGATTCATTATGACGGGCGTCCTTTCGATTGCATTGCGGACGGGTCGACATACAAAATGGCGTTTAGCCATGGTTTTTCAAACAAGCCGTGCTTTCGGATTACACGTCGTCTGTAATCGTGACGATAAGGAGAAGTGGCCGGCGGAACTTCGCCTAGACTTTGTCTGCATATTTCCATTTCTCTCGATTCGTCTCCGTCTCGTCTTCCTCTCGTTAATTGGAATTCCGCTTCTTCGTCTCTTGTGCCCACTGCGCTCGAGATTGCACCCATGCCCTCGCGTGCGTCATAGGATGCGTTGCCGCAGGGGGAGCACTAGAGGTCAATCCCCGGCGCGCTCCCTCTAGCCCCTCAACAGAGTCGACTTCCGGCCAGTCCAGTGATTATTACTTAGGTCGATATCCAAATACTAGGAGTGGGCGGGGTCGGCTTGTAGGATCTGGCCACCGTATGGATTTCCCTGCTCCTGGCTTCCCCACCGCTAGTTCACCTTCTCCCACGACGCGCACTGCGCAATTTTCCTTTAATTGCTCTCTCAACCGCCCAAGAATCACGGCTTTAGTCACTGTGGTCTTCCGCGAGGAGGCCCAAACGGAGGAAGAATGCACTCGTCCGGCGGGTCTGAGCTCGGAAAAAGCCGGCCAGCATTCGGGCCTTCAGGAGGGGAACCGTGGCATGCATGTGGAGGTAGCACCTAGCGATCCTGGACCTTCCGAAGGATGGTGCCGAATCGTGGAGGAACCACCGGAGGAGTAGTTTGGTTAATTTTTTTTTCTTGCTTAGCAGGCCCACTTAATTGGGCTGCTTTTAGTTTATTTTACTGTGCTGGACCTTTGTAATATTTTTGAATTCTGTAAATTAAACGTTCAAGACTGGTTTCCCCGTATGAGGGCAGTCTTCTTAATATTTTTATTTTTTGATGACAAATTTTCCATGTGTATGGCCAGGCAATGGATTTTGGGTACTTTAATTTGTATTTGGAACAATGGACGTCGGTACTCTATCTGTTGCTTTACTGTTCTACATACTACTATTTCAATTTCTTATAGATGCCTCGGGCATATTTGAATGCTTTCTCAGATTGTCGATAATCTCCATGTGGACCGTTACTGGATTTTATATCATGTCCCTGTATGTGACATGGGGTATTTTTCTATCATTGTCTGGGGTGGGACTTGCACTTTTCTCGATGGATATTTGGGTTCCAATCTTCAGATGTGAAAATGTAATGACTTCATGGACTGTTTTACTTCATATAATATATTCAAAATAGCGTTTTTTCTCTTCTGAAAAAAAAATGATTAATGTTTATCATTCTACCTTCAAAACTAGCGATGCTGGTCTATGTTGCTGGTTTATTGATATGGTCTGATGGTCTTTTTATATTTTGGACATATCACACTCCTCACATGATTAGCTTTTTTCTCTGTTCAAGGATTTTGGGTACTTTAATTTGTATTTGGAACAATGGACGTCGGTACTCTATCTATTGTTTTACTATTATACATACTGCTATTTCACTTTCTTATAGATGCCTTGGGCATATTTGGATGCTTTCTCAGATTGTCGATAATCTCCATGTGGACCATTACTGGGTTTTATATCAAGTCGCTGTATGTGACATGGGGTATTTTTCTATCATTGTCTGGGGTGGGACTTCCACTTTTTTGGATGGATATTTGGGTTCCAATCTTAAGATGTGAAAATGTAATGACTTCATGGACTGTTTTACTTCATACAATATATTGAAAACATCGTTTTTTCTCTTGTGAAAAAAAAAATGATTAATGTTTATCACTCTGCCTTCAAAACTAGCGATGATGGTCTATGTTGTTGGTTTATTGATATGGTCTGATAGTCTTTTTATATTTTGGACATATAACACTCCTCACATGATTAGCGTTTTTCTCTGTTGCAGGATTTTGGGTACTTTAATTTGTATTTGGAACAATGGACGTCGGTACTCTATCTGTTGCTTTACTATTCTACATAATGCTATTTCACTTTCTTATAGATGCCTCGGGCATATTTGGATGCTTTCTCAGATTGTCGATAATCTCCATGTGGACCGTTACTGGGTTTTATATCAAGTCCCCGTATGTGACATGGGGTATTTTTCTATCACTGTCTGGGGTGGGACTTCCACTTTTCTGGATGGATATTTGGGTTCCAATCTTCAGATGTGAAAATGTAATGACTTCATGGACTGTTTTACTTCATATAATATATTCAAAACAATGTTTTTTCTCTCGTGAAAAAAAAATGATTAATGTTTATCACTCTGCCTTCAAAACTAGCGATGCTGGTCTATGTTGCTGGTTTATTGATATGGTCTGATGGTCATTTTATATTTTGGACATATAACACTCCTCACATGATTAGCGTTTTTCTCTGTTGCAGGATTTTGGGTACTTTAATTTGTATTTGGAACAATGGACGTCGGTACTCTATCTGTTGCTTTACTATTCTACATACTGCTATTTCACTTTCATGGAATGTTTTACTTCATATACTGCTATTTCACTTTCATGGACTATTTTACTTCACTGTTGTAGGGTCTTGGGTACTTTAATTTGTATTTGGAACAATGGACGTCGGTACTCTATCTGTTGCTTTACTATTCTACATACTGCTATTTCACTTTCATGGACTGTTTTACTTCACCGTTGTAGGGTTTTGGGTACTTTAATTTGTATTTGGAACAATGGACGTCAGTACTCTATCTGTTGCTTTACTATTCTACATACTGCTATTTCACTTTCATGGACCGTTTTACTTCATATAATATCTTCACTTTCATGGACCGTTTTATTTCATATAATATCTTCACTTTCATGGACTGTTTTACTTCATATAATATCTTCACTTTCATGGACTGTTTTACTTCACTATTGCAGGGTTTTGGGTACTTTAATTTGTATTTGGAACAATGGACGTCGGTACTCTATCTGTTGCTTTACTATTCTACATACTGTTATTTCACTTTCATGGACTGTTTTACTTCATATAATATCTTCAAAACAACGTTTCTCGTCTTTTAAAATTTTAATTTTTTTTTTAAAAATTGAACCCTCCGTCGGTCTACCGACGCCTTGTAGACGTCGGAACTGCGACAACCCAGAAACGTCGGAAGAGAGACAGTATGAAAACGTCGGAAGCGCGACGTTCCAAACGTCGGACCACATATCGTCGGAATTACGACATCTTCCAGACGTCGGAAGAGTGACGCCCAAAACGTCGGACCACGTTTAGTCGGAATTGCGACAGTTTACAAGCGCTTCTAAGAGGCCGACAAAACGTCTTAATTACGTTACGAATCATGATGGCGTATAAGCGTTTAAGAGCGACGCCCAAAACGCTCGGGACCACGTCAAGGCTTGGATCAAGGACGGTTTATAAGTGTCGGAGGCGCGACGGTTTGTGAGACGTCGGAAGAGTGACGCCTGTTCGGAACGACGGAAGAAGTGTCGATAGTGCGACACTTTTTACTTGCGTCGGAACGGCGACGGCATGAAAAACCACGGTTTGTCCGCCCCCGAGCTGTCGCTCTTGCGACGACTATGTGTCGGAATAGCGACGAATTGGCCGTCGGAATTTCCGCCAAATTCTCTAGTGATAGAGTTAAGATATCCACTTTGTCCTAATCCTAAGGATATGCGAGCACCACTAATGAAGAGGGGAATGAAGAATTTGTAGAGTTGAAATATCCACTTCGTCCTAGTCCTAAGGATTATGTGAGCACCACTAATGAAGAGGGGAATGAATAATTTCTAGAGTCAAGATATCCACTTCATCCTAATCCTAAGGATTATGTGAGCACCACGGATAAAGAGGGAAATAAAGAATTTCCAGAGTAAAAATATCCACTTGGTCCTAATCCTAAGGATTATTCGAGCACCATTGATGAAGAGGGGAATGAAGAATTTGTAGAGTCAAAATATCCACTTCGTTCTAATCCTAAGGACTATGCGAGCACCACTGATGAAGAGAGTAATGAAGAGTTTCTAGAGTCAAAATATCCACTTCGTCCTAATCCTAAGGATTATGTGAGCACCACTGATGAAGAGATAAATGAAAAATTTACAGAGTCAAAATATCCACTTCGTCCCAATCCTAAGGATTATGCGAGCACCAATGATGAAGAGGGGAATGAAGAATTTGCGGAGTCAAAATATCCACTTTATCTTAATCCTAAGGATTATGCGAGCACCATTGATGAATGGGGGGGATGAATTTCCAAAGTCAAAATTTCTACTTCATCCTAATCTTAAGGATTATAAGAGCACCACTGATGAAGGGGGGGATGAAGAATTTCCAATAAATGGAGATTCAAGGCTTCCACTTATTCCTAATCCTAAGGATTATGAGAGCACCATTGAGGAAGGGGAGAGGCGGGATGAAGAATTTCTAGTGAATACAGATTCAAAGCTTCCACTTAGGTCTAATCCCAAGGATTTGAGAGCACCACTGAGGAAGGGGAGGATGAAGAGTTTCTTACAAATGATAATTTTAAAGGCACATATCTGAATAATGTGTTTTCTCTAAGTGAGTGTTTCAAAGACACTCATGGTGATGAAGAATTGAATCCTCCAAGGGAAGAATTCAAAAGCATGGATCAAGATGGTGAAGAATTTTGTCCAAGTCAGGGTTTCAAAAGCGCAGATGATTCTTGTGAATTTTTTTCTTCAAGTGAGGATGATAATGAATATTTTCCAAGCAATGATGTTGAGGAATTTCTTAACTATGTTGAGAATGATGATAATGGTGAAAATATTCCTCCTAATGGTGATGAAACTGCTTCTACAAAGGATAATGGAATGATGAAGCCGTTGCAAGAAAATATTGTAACTAGGAGTAGGAGTAGACCTTTTCATATCAATCCAAAACATTCCAGTTATACAAGGGTTAGGACAACATATCTCACAAAAATAAGTATTGTCGTTCATTTGATTTCAAGTGAATTTTTTTAAAGGGATTACTTGAAACATATGGATTTCAACTTTGCTTTGGAGAAAAAGAAAAGATATTTGTCAATGAATAAAAGCATGCAAAATTCATTTTTAGTGGGTTTCATGCAATCTACACTAGCAGGTTATGATTATCATATTGGGAATGTATTTCTCTATAGAAAGGCTTTCAAAATGTTGCATTCAATTCGTAATTTTCATTTGTCAAGAATCCATGAAAGACTGGAAAATGATCCCACATATTATTCAGAGGTATGTTATAAATGGGAGGCTGGGCCATTAGCAAATAATGTTATGTCATGGATGAAAGACTTATTTTAAAAGCATGGAGAGTGTATGCCAAATAAAGACACAATACATATTCTAGATAATTTCTCAGACGAGAAATCTACAACTTATACAAATATTATGCAGAAGTTGCTGAAGAAGTTGGTAATTTTATTACATATTCATATTTTACAAGGATAGGGAAGAATGAATTCTACGATGTTCGTATTTCTAAGAAGACAAGGATGGGGGTTTGCAGTACATGTGCTTCTGTTAAAGAAAAAAGAGATAAATGTCAAGGGGAAGAAAGAGGTATCCTTTCAAAGGGGACACTTTGTTTTGATGGTTGATTTTTAGGTTTTGGTTGCAATTAGATTTAAAGTTTTATTAGGCTAAGATTTGAAAAGAGATATATTTTTATACTTTAAAATAAAAATTACTCTTGGAATAACAAATATTTCATTTACTTGTTCATTTTAAAAAATTGTTTAAGTCATATAATTTTTCCATAATTTCATGGTTCAAGTATGTTGAAAACTTAAGATTTAAAAAACTTGAGATTTAAATCTTGTCATTAAGGTTTTTATGCGCTACAATATTTTATCTTTAATGTTATTGCTGAAAACAATTACAATTTTAGGGTTTTTTAGAGTCAAGATATTTTATCTTTAACAAGATGGATGAAAATTGTTGGAAATGATAAGGCCTTCAGACATGATATTTTTATCTTTAACATCATGTATCAAAATGCTTATAATTTTACAATTTTTCAATATCTTAATATGTTGTCTTTAATTCCATTGTTAAAATGTGTCAAATTGTGTCTCAATTTTTTATTTTTGGTTATTCCGGCATCAACTCGTTTTGTTTCAAGGGTGTTTTTTCAATCCTTTTTTCAAGAAACAATTTCGTTTTTAGCATAATTTAAAAAAATGTTGAAATTTGACCCTGGCAAAAAAACCAATGCATTCTGGAATGCACACTTTTCGTTTTTGGGGTGTTTTTTCATGTTTTTTGAGTCTTTTTGGGCTAGAGTTCACGTTTTGAGGTAATAGTTCCTGTTTGATCGGTAACTATGTTGCAAAAGAAAAATCAGGCATTCTCCAAGTTTTGTGAGTTCAAGGCACTTGTCGAGAAAGATACATGGAAGAAGGTGAAGGATTTGAGGAGGGACAATGGTGGAGAAAACATCCCTAATGAATTCAAGAAATTTTTTCCTCAAAAGGAATTCGAAGAGAATTGATTGCACCTCATAACCTACAACAAAATAGGGTTGCAGAAAGAAAGAACAGAACTATTGTGGGAGAAACATGAGCTATGTTTCATGATCAGGGCCTACCGTTGCATCTGTGGGTGGAGCCATGCAATACAACAGTGTTTGGGCATAACATAAGTCATCATAAAATACTTTGGATGAGTACAATAGAGGAGTAATTTTTTGGTAAGAAACTAAATTTTTCATATTGTAAAATTTTTGGCTCATCTGACTATTTCCATGTGACCAAAGATTCCAGTAAGAAGCTAGAGCCAACAACATAGTTGAGGATATTTGTGGGGTACACCGATACACCTCACAACTATCAGGTGTACTTTCCATAACATCGAATGAAAATGGTCAAAAGAGATGTGAAGTTTGATGAAGACAAAGCCATGTGATTGTCCCTTGAGAGGGAGCTTGAGTTCCATGCAGTTGAGGAGCTCTTAGCTCCAAAGGATGAACCTCAGGATGTGGAGTAGCCACAAGCAGATGAATAGAGAGTTGAGGAAATTTGTCTTCACATCCATCTTATGTATCTTCCATTCCATCTATGTTGAAAGTTTTAAAACATATATGATTAAAGAGTACCTTTCTACTAGAGAAAAAATCTCCTCGTAATCAATTCCCTCCACCTAAGAGAACCCCTTGGCCACAATTTTGGCCTTTTCTTTTCGACACTCCCATATGTTGCTTGCTTCACCTTGTAGATCCACCTGGAACCTACCACTAACTTGTCCTCTGGCCTCAGGACAACTTCCCAAGCACTATTCCTGATAATGGAATCATATTCCTCTACCATGGAATCAACCCATATTGGTTTTTGCGCTGCTTCCTCGAATGAGGATGGCTCAGTCTCTACACTCTCACTCATCACAGCCATGTAGCCATTGTACTGATATAGTGATCTCCTCTTTATGCGTTGTGATGTGGGTGCTCCCAAATTATCTGTAGAATCATGCATCAATCTATCAACCTCTCTAGTGTGCTTCCTTCAATCTCTAGATGTCTCTACATGAGTGGGTGCTTCCACTCTCTGCTCCTATGCTTGTGGTTTCTCCACATCATCCTGAGGTTCTTCTTTTGGAGCTAAAATATCCTCAACTGCATGCAACTAGAGCATTAGGGGAATTTTGAGGCCTAAAATGGGCCTCCTAAGGAAATTATAAAAGAATAGTGGAAATAATAAAATAAGATTTGACGACATCATCAAATTTTAGAGGAAAAAAAAAACTACTTTTTCAACTCATATTTTCAACTTATCTCCCAAAGGTTTTACTCAAATTCTGAGCGGGAGTACTCGTTGGATGCAAAATTTAATTCCTCGTCCAAGGAGTACCCAAGTTGCATACTTTTGATGGGTCCTGCTACATGAAAAATGAGAAATACATGAAAAACGTTATTGTAATCACGTTTTTTATGTATTTATTATTTTTCTTGTAGTAAGGTCCATCGACAGTATGCAACATGGGTACTCCTTGGATGAGGAATTTAATTTTGCATCCAATGAGTACTCCAGCTCGAATTTGAGCAAAACATTTGGGAGATATGTTGAAAATACGAGTTGAAAAAGTAGTTTTATTATTTTATTATTTTTTAATATTTTCACCCTTTTACTTAAAAAATGGTGAATCATCCCTCATGGTTGACATCATCATCTTGAATCCTATTGGTTCTTATAAATTTTAATTTTTTTTTTTACATTTTTCTTAGAAGGCCCATTTTAGAGCTCGAAATTCCCTAATGCTCCATCTCAAGGGAACATCTCATAGCCTTCTCTTCATCAAACTTCACATCTCTACAAACAACTGTCATCCTGTGAGATGGTAGGTACACCTGATATTTGTGAGGTGTATCAGTGTACCCCACAAATATTCCCAACTCTGTTATTGGTTATAAAATTTTCCTTGCATCCTTGGTAACATGACATTAAACTAATGAACCAAAGATCCTGAAGTGTGCCAAATTTGTTTCTTACCTCAGAACATTTCTTCTATTGTACTCATCCCGAGAATCTGAAGAGGACTCTTATTCTACACATATACTGTTGTGTTTCATGCTTCAACCCACAAGTACAAAGATAGGTCCTGATCATGCAACATCGCTCGTGATGCTCCCACAATACTTATTTTCTTTCTTTTTGCAACCCTATTCTTCTATGGGTTATGGGGTGTTATTAACTCTCATCGAATGCATTATGAAGCACATAAGTTCTTGAACTCATTCGACACATATTATCCAACGTTATCTCTCCTAAGAGCCTTCATTTTCTTACTGGTGTCTTTCTCCACAAGTGCTTTAAATTCACAAAATTTTGAGAATGTCTAGATATTCTTCTGCAAGAAGAATATCCATCACTTACGTGAGAAATCATCAAAAAATATCACATAATACCTATGCTTGGTCGAGGAGGTTTTCGAGAGTGGTCCACCGACATCTGAGTGAACTCTTTCAAGGATCACTTGCACTCGATTATCCTTGTCATGAAAGGTGGCTTTGGTGTACTTCCCAAGTGTACACCCTTTGCATGTATCATGCTTCTCCAATGCACCCTTGGGAATTCCTGTAGAAATATGTTGCATGATTTTCAAATCTCCATGGTGCAAATGGTCAAGTTTCCTATGCCATAATTACCCGATGTCTCGGATATACACCTTCTATGCTTTCATTCGCAAAGCAACACGACCTTCTACATCTAATTTTTAGAGTTTATTTACCCGAACTTGAATCCATTTCACTTGTACTGAGGCTATGTGACGAAGGAAATCCTTTCCTTTGTTGAATATCACATTGTATCCATGATCTTCCAAAATAGAAATTGAAACTAAACTTTTCTTTATACCCGAAACATACATGACGAATTTCAATGTGAGAGGAGAACCAGTGAGAGGAGAACCAGAATCACTATAAAAATTAATAGTACTGATACCGGTCACACTATACCTTCCATCATCTCCCATCTTGATGTGCATTGAAGGTCCTTCTCCTCCAAGTCGCTGAAAAATTCTTTGTTTCTGGAAATATGGAATGAGGCACCACTATTTAGATACCACACACTACCCATCATTGATGTCACCATGCATCCAATGAGGTTGAAATACAACTTTAATTTTGAAGCAAGAACTTCACTTTCTGCTCCTCTAGAGGGCTTCTTATCAGTTTTCTTGTGCAGACACTTCGTGGCATAGTGTCCCATCTCATGATAGTGAAAAAAATTAATCTTTGACAAGTCCTTATTCTTGCTTGCCTGACTACAATCTCCTTTAGATTGGAATTTATTTCCTTTCGATTTCTTTGCCTTTTCATCCAAGGCACAATTCTCCTCATCATCAAGCCTGGATGAGGTTCCATCTCTAGTTTTCCATAGTATCTCTTCTTGCACCAAGTCGGACCATAAACGCTCCCACTCTGGTAGATTATCCCTCCCATTTTCTGAATCTTGGTATTTGCGCCAGCTCTTCGGAAGGCCTATAAGTGCTAAGCTGACTAGATCATCCTCAAAAACTATAACACCAACACACCCAAGCTCATCCCGACATTGGGTGAACTTTCTCAGGTACCGTGGTATTGTGTCACCCTTCTCCATCTTGGTTTTCTGAAGCTTTTCCTTCAGTGTTAGCTTCTTATGGTCACTGTTGTTCTAAAACAAGTATGTCAAGGCCTTCCAAATTTCTTCTAGAGTCACATTCCAATGGAGGTTCGATACAATATGATCTCGAACTCCTTACAGTATGATCCTTCTTGCCTTGGTTACATTATTCTTCCACTATGCTAGGTTATGTGCATCTGCAGTTGCTGGTTTTATAACATTGATATCGATGTATTCCTTCAATTGATTATCTTCCATGAATGCTTCCATCTGGTATTTCCAAGCAATGTAATTTGAGTTTCCCTCAAGGGAATACTCAAGCCTCAAACCATATAATGACATCCTAGTCCTGCTGCTATCTCTAGATAATAGATCTACAAAAATTCTTCTTCCTGCAAAGAAAAACTCATATGCTTCTTTTCTATAGTGATTTCAGCTCTGATACCATGTAGAAATTCCTTGTAGATTCAAACTGCTAATTGGAATTTACTAAAACGATAAAATTGAATCTACTCTACTCATCAACGGAAACAATTAAAGGATCATTAAATCACGAAGCATACAAGTGAAAGAATTCAATCAACACATTACAAAATGATTTCCTTGGGAAATACAAAGCTAAAACCCATGTTATCTGTATATTTCATTAGTCAAAAAATATGAGAAGATTATAATGCTTTGCTCAAGCCTGAGAAACCTATGCATTATCTCTATCTGTCTCACTTCTTCCTATACAATTCTAGGCCAATACTTAACCAAAGTTTTTCTTTCAAAAGTCCCTATTTCCTTGCGTTTTTTCTGTTATCACTCAGAAAAAATGAAGCATCATTTGACAAAGTCATATAGGTTCATGTGTCAAAGGTAGGGTCATAGGATTCATTTTTCATTACTTGGTCTTGGAAAGTTTTTATTTTTTCTTATTCAAGTCTATTCGAAGGTCTAGACCAACCCTCATTCAAATCCCCTCATGTCACATCAATAATAATTTTCTGAAATTTTTCAATTCCCATGGCTTTAGCACTGAAATGGTCATTTTAGCCAAGAAACCACACTTTCGTAGCGAAATACACTAAGAAAATACACTTTTCGCTACGAAACTCCTGATACTTTCGTAGCAAAAATGCTCAAAATTACACTAGAAACGCTACAAAAGTAAGGTTTCCTGTCTGTCATGTCAAATTAGGTGTCAGAAAATGATTTGAAAAGGATAAGTTAGATACCATTCAAGTTAGTTAAGGTAAAGATCAAGGTACACGGTTAGGGTTGAATTCATCATCACCATTTTAAGCATTTATGAGTCATCATTATGTTATGAGTGAGCATCGAACTTCAAAATCTTTCCAAATTAAGTCATTTCTCATTATTCATTCCTTCTTTGTGTGATATTCAGCTCCGGAGAGCTATTTCATTGAGCCAAAGTTGTGGCTGGTATTTTCAAAGGTTGCAGATATCACTATCAAGTGAGGCAGAGAATTATCAAGCGAGGCAAAGAACTATCAAGCAAGGCAGAGAAGACACTAAAGAAACTATGGCTACAAAAAGAAAGGCAAATAAGAGTGGCCAATGTATCAAATATGAGCCATCAGATATGAACCTAATAAATGAAGAACCAACAGCTATAGAAGTCTTCAGAGGGACATGATGTTTACAGTTTTGTGAAAGACTACAAGGCTACCATGTATAGGTTTCCAAATAATTTTCTCTAAATTTTAGTGGAACAGCTACTAAAGTAGGGATGTTGAATCTCACCATTACACCAGAGGTCATTACACCAACAACAGGGATTCCAAGGGGACAAGAGAAATGGTTCAAAGGGTGGAGGAGTGAAAAGAGTTTATCAAGCCATAAAACAGTGAAATTGACCTTAAAAATTCCATTCCAAGGAGCTGCATGAAGGATAACTACTCAAAGTTGCTGCTCATCATCCAGAAATATTTCACTTTTGAAGGGAGATACCATAAATTCTATTTTTACCATTTCAAGCTTCACTTACACTTTTCTAGTAAGATATCTCTTGATCTGCCTTTCTATTTACAAAGAAGTTTAGCAAAAATGGTAGATAAGGTCCAAGAAAAATCTGAAGGAAGTGAAACCTCATTGTTTCATCATGGTTTAATAAAATTGATGGTTTTAGATGAGCTCCAAAGACTAGGCAGAGACTGGTTTTCTTTCCTATTTGTTAGTGGTTTTGAAATGGATACCCTTACTCCTACAAGAACTCCTAAACCTAGGGGTATCCCATCACCTTTAGTGGCAGAACAAAGTGAACCAACAAGAGTAGAGCAAAGTGAATTAGTCATGATGGAAACAAAGCAATTGCAGAGTTTTGATACACCCACTGTCCCACCTGCAAAACAAAAGTCAATGGTGATCAAAATTGCAAAACAAGAACAAGCTGTGAGTAAACAAGGAAGCAAAAGGTTTAGAAGGAGTCAAACAGTGGCTTTAGAAGATCAAATAGTGGTTTTAGAAGATAAAATTGTGGATAAAGGCAATTTAGAAGACATACTACATGCCATTGATATAGAAGAGACTCCTATAGTCCAGGCTAAGGATATAGATGAAGGTGAACAGAAACTCAAGAAAGCTAAATCTGCAAAGAAGCTGGAGTTTGAAGGTGAGGATTTAGGTTTTATGTTCTAGGCTAGGAAGCCCATGACAAGGCATGCTAGAAAGCTGTTGGAGAGTAGTGAATAGGTTCATCCACCCACTAACATAGTCTAACCACCACAAAAAATCATTGATCTTTCATCACCTGCAGAGAAAGATCCAGTTAGCAAGCCAAAGAAAGGAAAGGAGAAAGTAATGGAAAAAACAGAGTTTGAACTCCTTGAAGAACAATTAAAGTTGGCCAATCATGAAATAACTTTCATGAAGAAGGAGGCAAGGAAACATAATATCAAGAATGTTGTGTAACCAGCTCCAAAAACAGAAGAAAAGAGATATCAACGCCTTAGAAATAAGCCACTTCGAGGGGGCAACCTCCAATACATTACATAAATGAACAATTCTTGGATGATACAATTTACAAAACCTCCTTTCTATATATAGGAGTCCATGGGGCCATAACGTAATCCTAGTGGGCCACAATGTAATCCTAGCCGACCTAACAATAATAATTTAAGGGCACATTAATAATAAAATGGGGGTTACAAGGGTACAATAATAACAATAAGGGGGTTACACTAACAACAATAAGGGACTATACTAGTAATATAGGGACCTAACATGCCCCTCTCCTTCAAAAAAGTGTTGTCCTCAACACTTGAGGAGCTCTGGGTGCTTCTGTATAAAATTCTCATCCTCCCATGTAGAATCTTCAGTGGGTAAGTTCTTCCACTTGATGAGATACTCTGAAATTGATCAATTCCGTAACTGTCGAGTTCTTGTTTCCGTGACCGCTTCAGGTTCCAATATGAATTTTCCTTCCTCATCAAGTTCTGGAAATATTGTTTGAACTGGAATATTTTCACCTATAACCTTCTTTAAGCATGAAACATGGAAAATCGGATGCACTCGTGAAGAAGCAGGAATCTCAAATTTGTATGCCATAGTACCAATCTTTTGCAACACCTTGTAAGGACCATAGTACTTTGGCGATAATTTATTATCCTTCTTAGCTTGCTTGAGGGACATTTGTTTATATGGTTGTAGCCGTAAAAATACCCAATCTCCTATATCAAAACTTCTCTCGCCGCGATGTTGATCTGCCTGTTGTTTCATTCGATTTTGTGCCAAATTCAGGTTATCCTTTAAGAGTTGGAGAACTTCTTGCTGATGCTCGATGTGATCTTCCACTGCTTGAACCTTCGAATTTTCCCTTAAAGATGATGTGATCGATGGTGGATGATATCCATAAAGTGCCATAATGGGGTCATTTTTGCTGCAGTATGGAAGGAAGTGTTATACCACCATTCAGCGAGAGGTAACCACTTGACCCATTGTGTTTGTTTATCAGATACAAACAACGAAGATATCCTTCCAAACATTTATTTACTATCTCAGTTTGACCATCAGATTGAGGATGATAAGATGAGCTATGATCTAATTGAGTACCTAAACAAGAAAATAACTCCGTCCAAAAATTTCCAGTAAAAATGGGATCTCTGTCGCTCACAATAACCCTTGGGCTTCCATGTAGCTTTTGAATTCTGTCCATAAATGTAGTAGCAACTGTACTTGCTTTAAATGGATGAGATAATGCACAAAAGTGTGCATACTTGGTAAGTCTATCAACTACCACCATGATGACACTCTTCCCTTCAGACTTAGGTAAACCTATGATAAAATCCATTGAAATCTCCTCCCAACGTTGACTTGGAATGGATAAAGGTTGTAGAAGTCCCAGGGTCTTAATTGTTTCCACTCTATTCTGCTGGAAAACCAAACATTCCGCCACAAACTTTTGAATATCAGATTTAAGGCCATCCCAAAAAAATTCTTTCTTCACCCTGTGGTAAGTTTTTAAAAATCCTGTGTGTCCTCCTAAAGGAGAAGTGTGCAATTCCAGAAGAATCTTTTGTTTTAGTTGGGAATTCTTACAAAGATATAAGCGATCTTTGTACCATAAGGAATCATTTTTCCAACTAAATGTATCACATGTACTAGGATCTTGCTGCAACTTTTGAATGAGTATCCATACATCTTTGTCCTTCTTCCATTCATCTCTTGCTTCAGTTATCCAATCTGGTTGGATAATAGAAATGGCACAAAGCAATGCTTCCACCTCTTCATTCTTTCTTGAGAGTGCGTCTGCAACAACATTAAGCTTTCCTTTTTTTGTAGATTATTTCAAAGTCATAACCCAACATCTTTGTGACCCATTTTTGCTGCTCTTCTGAAGATAGTCTTTGTTCCAAAAAGTGTTTAAGACTATCATGATCAGTTTTTACCTTGAAGTGTCTTCCCATTAAGTAAGTTCTCCATTTCTTTAGTGCATGCAGTATTGCTAAAATTTACTTCTCATAAATAGGTTTATGTAAATACTTTCCTTTGATTGGACGACTTTCAAAAGAAATGGGTCTTCCTTCCTGCATTAAAACATCACCAATTCCATTTTCTGAGGCATCACATTCCACAATAAAGGTTTTTGTGAAGTCTGGCGTAGCTAAGACCGGTGCTAGGCACATTGCCTCTTTAAGATGTTCAAAGGCCTTAGTTGCTTCAGGAGTCCATGAAAATGCATCTTTCTTCAATAATGTTATTAGAGGTGCTGCTATTCTCCCATAATTCTTAACAAACTTGCGATAATACCCTGTTAACCCGAGAAATCCTCGCAACTGCTTTATGGTTGTGGAGACTTTCCATTCCTTAATGGCTTTAATTTTGTTAGGGTCTACTTTAACACCCTCGTGAGATACAATATGACCCATATATTCCACCTCTTGTACTCCAAAGAAACATTTGGATGTTTTTGCATATAATTGTTTCTCCTATAATAGTTTGAGCACCCTGTCAACATGTTCAACATGATCCTTCCAAGACCTGCTATAGATTAGTATATCATCAAAAAATACTAGCACAAATTTTCTAAGGAAGGGCTTGAAAATGGAATTCATCAACCCTTGAAATGTAGAAGGTGCATTGGTAAGGCCAAAAGGTATGACCAAAAATTCATAATGACCCTCATGAGTTCGAAATGCTGTTTTTGGAATATCTTCAGTCTTCATTCTAATTTGATGATATCCTGAACGAAGATCCAACTTGGTAAAATAAGTTGCTCCATGTAATTCATCCAATAATTCATCAATCACAGGAATGGGAAATTTATCTTTAATGGTGAGCTTATTGAGCTCCCTATAATCCGGACACATTCGCCATGATCCATCCTTCTTGTGTACCAATACTACGGGAGCAGAGAAAGAACTTTGACTAGGTTGAATTATACCCACCTCTAACATTTTTGCAATCATACGTTCAATTTCGCTCTTTTGGAAGTAAGGATATCTATAAGGCCTAATGTTTGGAGGAACACTTCCTGGAATCAAATGAATAGCATGATCATGATCACGAATAGGTGGGAGTCCTTTGGGAGTTTCAAACACCTTGGAATGATTGTCCAAGACTTGTTGGAGATCTGCAGAAATAGATGATTTTAATGTTGGAACTTCTAGTGAGCATAATTGTGCAATTACACCTCGTTGTTCTTTCTTTAGAAGCTTTGTCATGACATTAGAGCTTATTATCTTTCTCGGCTTCCCTGCAATACCCCGTAATTCAACTTCCTTTCCTTCTGAAAAAAATTTCAAGAAAAGTTCTTGACAATTAAAAGCTACTATCCCCAAAGATTGTAACCATTGTACTCCTAGTACAACATCAGCACCTCCCATAGGAATGGAAAGCATTGGACTAGTCAATACATATTCCCCCATGGTTAGGTTGATATTATGGTATTTTCTAGAGAAATTTATAGTCCCTCCATTTGCAACCATCACTTGACATTCTAGTGCTGGGTATAGGAAACAATTTAATTCCTTGGCTACCTTACAATGAATAAAATTATGGGTTCTACCTGAATCAATGAACACTATTACCTTTTTCTTCTTGATATGTCCTTCTATCTTGAGAGTTTGAGAAGTGGTAATTCCTGCCAGTGCATTACACGATATGGTCGGATTCATTTCTTCCTCTTCTAGGGCTGGTTCCTGGTGTATATCCTCTTCTTGTTCATTTTCTTCTTCCTCTTCACAATCTATGTAAAATAATTTCTTCTCAGCACACTTATGACCTTTAGTGTATTTGCTATCACAACTGTAGTAAAGCTATTTTGCTCTTTTTTCTTCCAATTATTGTGGTGTCAACCTTGTAGGTTGTGGAAATCTAGGCGTAGCAACAACTCCTTCTTTATAGAATTGAGTGGTAGGCTTCCTTGTCGCCATTATTTTACATTCAACTTTTCTTGCCAACTTGAATGCCTTCTCCAATGAATCCAATTCCAAAACGCGAACTTCATGTTGGATGTTATCTTTTAAAGTGCCTATGAAGAGATCGATCCTGTGTTCCTCTGGAATATCAGTTACCCTTATATTCAATTTTTGGAAGTCCTCAATGTGCTGCCCCACTAAACCCTTTTGTTTGAGATTTATCAATTGGCTAAAGAAGGTGTTGCTCTTTGTATCCTCATAATGTGCTATCATTTCTTCCGTAAAAATTGACCAAGTGACAATTTTTTTACGGGAGTAAAGCCATCGATACCATACAAATGTATTTTGTTCTAAATGTAAAGTTGCAATGCGTACCTTTTGTGTGTTTTGCACGTTATGGAGATCAAAATATTGCTCCATCTGTAGTATCCATGTTACAGGATCCTTTCCATCAAACTTCCTAATATCCATTTTTGGAATATGGTGGTTCTTCCCGCCAACATTAGAGTTTATGAAATCACGATTGACATTTATTTTTTTCTCATCATGAGGTTCTTCTACTATATTTTCACCATTAGGAAACATTTCTTGTATCAACTTTATCAAACCTTCGATGTCTGCTTTTAGATCATTCTTCATGTTTTCCATGTTGTCTTTCATGTCATCCATCTTAGCTTCCATGCCAGCTTCCATGCCATCCATCTTAGCTTCCACGCGTTTCTTCAAAACTTCCATTTCATTTTTTATTGCTCTTTGCGAGAGTGAAATTTGTTGCACTTGCTCTTGTAATTTTGATAGATCATGTTGCAATTCTTCATCTTCATGAGTCATAGTAGAGCCTTGTAAAGGCTTAATGGGTGTTGAATTATTTTTACAGGGCATATTTTAGAGCCCAATACTGATATATATTCTACAATATGCCCTTGGAATCAATTCAAATTGATTCTTCAAACTAGACTTATGCAATTCGCAAAAAAAAATACACACCTTTTTCTTGCTTTTGAGGAGCGCAATATTGAAATTGTATTATCTCTATAATTACAGCACTTAAGTATTTGAATTTCGGTACTAATATAGCCCTCTGAATTATCTTTCTAACGCCATGGGTCTGATTTGATTTGGATTCTCCAAGACAAAGTTGTGTCCAATCTCCCACAATGACCTAATTATGGACTGGTTCAATATAGCAAACTTGTATGACTTGCCACGTGTCACTGTTTCTTCCTTCGGCTCTGAAATTGATAGCCAAGAAACTATAGTCTGTGTAATAGTGACCAATTTTTATAGCACTCAAATCCGATGCTCAGAGAGAGAGTTATGAATATTTTTCCACGATCACCTCTTTGAGATGAAATTCAGGAGCCTGAAAAAGCACTACTTTCCACAGATCATATCTCTAAAAATGTTGTGAACCAAGATCTGAATTTTTTTTTCAATGTTCCTCAGGATTTCCACTTCGCACCCTATGAATTTCAGATTCTGAGACTTCGTATAAAAAAACTTATAGCGCAGATGCCACGATGACCTGTTTAGGAGCCTGCAAAAAGACCTAAATTCCACAGATCATATCTCCAAAAATATTGTGAACCAAGCTCTGAAATTTTTTGACGATGTTTCTTAGGATTTTTTCTTCACACCCTAAAAATTTCAGCTTCTGAAACTTCATAGAAAAAAATTTATAGTGAAAATTCCATGATGACCTGTTTGGAGCAGCGAAACCCTAAAATCCAAAGTTCTTATACCAAATGTTGTGTAACCAGCTCCAAAAATAGAAGAAAAGAGATATCAACGCCTTATAAATAAGCCACTTCGAGGGGGAAACCTACAATAAATTACATAAATGAACAATTCTTGGATGATACAATTTACAAAACCTCCTTTCTATATATAGGAGTTCATGTGGCCATAATGTAATCCTAGTGGGCCACAATGTAATCCTAGCTGACCTATCAATAATAATTTAAGGGCACAATAATAACAAAATGGGGGTTACAAGGGTACAATAATAACAATAAGGGGGTTACACTAATAAAAATAAGGGACTATACTAGTAATATAGGGACCTAACAAAGAAGATTTAGTTTGAAAAGTTGAAAGAGGTTTGGGAAGAGCATGTTGACACTATATCAAAGACCCTAGACAACACACAACAGTTAATCAAATGGAGTTTGCCATTGAGGAAAGAGGTTAAACATGTTAGAAGAATGAACTTGCATTTGAAATCTACCAACAGAAATTTGAAGGATTAGGTTAAAGACCTCCAGGAACAACTAGAACTAATCAATGAGGAGTTGGAGAAGAAAGGCCTAAAAATGGCAGTAGTTGAGGAGCCAATAGCTCAACTCATCATCAATGAGGAAAAAACACCTCAAGACTCATTGTTTGAGCTAGTTTATGTTTTTAAAGGTCAATAGCATGTTAGAAACGATTTTTTTACACTTGGAAAGTATATTTAGAAGCTAGACAAAAATATGGAATTTTCACTGTTTTTAGCAATTTCGTAGCATTTCCTAGGCTTGAAGCCAGGAAAACCCTATGAACCCACCTGTAGCTTTCTTTTTTCATTTTAAAAAATTTTGAGAAGCTTCCAAGAGGTTAAAATGATATGGAAGATGTGTCAATACATGAGGAATACAATGCAGAAGGAAATAATCAGAAAAGTTGATGGCAAAGGGCATTTTTGTAACGCTACGAAAGTACGCTACGAAACTATCATACTTTCGTAGCGTGATGTTTTGAAGCTTTATGAGCATATTTTTGTGCAATTTTGGACATATGGATACTTTCAAAGGGTCAAAGGACTATGTTAGCAGTTATCCAAGACTTGAAGACTAAGAGATGAAGACAACTCATCAGCGAAACCATTCGTTGAAGATAAAGACCAGTTTTCCTTAAAAATAGGGTTTATTTCCAGATTTGGAGGAGGCTAATTAAGATGTCATGTAGTGATGAGTTCCATCATAGCCTATTCGAACATGTGAAGGAATATTGGTCAAATATGTAACTGAATTAGGAGATAAGGTAGTTGATGTAATAATGAACAGTTTGAGTCCTATTAGGGAAAGGACTATTAAATAGAATTGCTGTCATTTTATCATTAAAGTAGATGTTTTCTTGTTATGCAAGGCGTCATTAGGAAAATTTTGATGAATCTATCCAGGAGGCAGATCATCCAATCATGTAACAATTCTATTAAAGGGAAGATATTCGAATTTGTATAGGGTTAGATATTTTTTGGCAATATTGCAACTTTATGTAATTTGAATGTTTTCAGTAATACAGAGGGCTTTTTACCTGGCCAACCTAAGATTCTCATGGAGTTTTTAGTGCTTACTTGATATATACTTTCTATGTGTACCATTTGCAGTGGTTTTCATATTTAATAATAGGAATTCATAGGTGTATGCTCTGACTTCCTTTATTGATGAATTGGCTGTGTTATTTCATGTTTCATGTGTGATTTACCTCTGCTAAATTTTTTTACCTACCTCAGCTTCCATGTAAAGTGAATTTACCACTGACTATTGAAATTTTTGACTCCATAAGCCCAATGATTGTAGACTTATACTATTTTCAACTTACACACTTCACAAGCAAGTTACTTTCCAGGTAGAGTTAGCCATCTAGATACATCTTTATCAAATATCATTAACCCCTTTGAGAGAGCCCTCTCAGACTGAAGAGGCTAAGCTTTAGTTACAAGTTGGTTTGAAATAGTTAGATGAAGTTGTATGATTAGCAACCTATCAGGTGAAATTTTGAGATAAAATTTTGGTGCGTCTGCCGGGAGCCTGAAGATTATACTTTCCCGAAATTTTGAAGCTAAACTTCTGAAGGTAACAGGAGTTCAGGAAGCTTTTCGGGGCTGCATCTACCTTGGTGAATCCATTCAAAGATTCATATGGTCAAAGGTGGCTTCGAGAAGGAGATACACGAGGAGTAATCCTGACCCAGATCCACCTACCATTGTGGACAATCCAAACACAATCTCCAGAGGCAGTCAAGGCATTTCTGCAATATCAGGTACTCCATTACATACAAAATCCTTGTCCTTTGAAGTTTTAAGAAGTCCTGAAGATAAAATATTTGATGATAAAATGCAGGAAGTCTTGTTTAGGTATGAAAGCGAAAAGGAATTATCTGAAATTGTCATAGACCTACACAGAAGAGGTATTGATACCTCAGCCTTAGTGAAACAAAAAGATAAAGAATATTTTTGGGAAGAATTCACTTCAGAGTTGCTGTTAGAAAGCGAATATTTGGATAGGTTGAAGGAGCTAGGCCCTTTTGAAATTTTGTTAAGAAGTAAAACTGGTTTTCCTCTTCCTGATTGGAGTTTAATTGTCACTGGAAAACAAAGACCAAACAACCCTCCTCCTAACAATTCCTCTTCCTCTATTGTTGCTATCCCTAAAACTACCACAGTCCTAGTCATCATGGCAGGAATTGTGCCACCTCCACCTGCTGCATTTGCTAGGTATGCACCTCTTGTTCCTCCAACTGTCCTAAATTCCCTTCCTAGAAAATATTCTACTAGAATCAAAACTTGGGGAAGTGATGAAGAGGTTACAGCTGAAGAGCATGAAGACCAATTCAATGAATTTATAGATAGGGAGGAGGTTGACCATGAGGATGTCAAGATGAGATTGTTTTTTCAAAGCTTTAATAGTGAATTTAGGAAGTGGTTCAAAGCCCTTACTGCAAAAAGCCTACATAATTGGAATGAATTTGAAGATAGCTTCTTGAGGAAGTGGGGAAATAGAACTAACCTTGTACAAGCCCTCACTGAGAATAATAGTTTGAAGAGAGTTATTGATGAAAATTTTCAAAAATTTTCAAAGAGATTTAACAAAGTGTATTAATCCATCCCTGCCCATCTAAAGCCTCCTCCAGAAGTAGCTCAACTGAGATATGCTAAAGCTTTTAATTATGAATTTTCTATACTTCTGAGAGAGAGAGAATCCCCTTCACTCTTTGAAATGAAAAATTATGTAGTGAAGGTGGAGGTCAATATGACAACAGCAAAAAAGTCCAAGATGGGTAAGACCAAGTTGAAAGAAGAAGATAAGCCTTCCACCTCTGATGAAAAATTTGATTTCATGATGAATACAATGGAAAAACTGATGGATAGGCTTGTCCTTGGGAATGCCTCTACTTTTCTTGCAGAACATGAGCCTCAGTTTAGAAATCCTCAATCCAGAAGACCTCAAAACCAGCAAAGACCGAGGGAAAACAAAAATCAGCCACCTGAACATCAAGTAAGGCCTCCTTTTCAGCAAAACTTAGTTGATGAAGAGGATCAACATGAAATAAAAGAAGACTCAATTAATTTCTTAGATGAAAAAATTCAAGGATGTTTTTAACTAAGGAGGAACATGATAAGTCAGATCATGAAGTAAATAAGGGGGAGGAACCATCTGATTATTTTAAAGGGTATCAACATCCAATCTTTGAGATGCAGAAACATTACAACCTCAGAAACAGAAATGTGCCAATTACTACAAACAAAACAAAACCCAAGAGAGATGCCCCCAAGGCTGCTGAAGTTAGGAAAGATACACCACCTCCTCCACCTATCAAGGAGACTGAAAAATATGCTTTTGTTTTCAGTTTGGCGAGTGAGATCTCTAAGATCAAAATCCCAGTACCTTTTGAGGAAATTCTTAAGGTGAATGAATACAAAAGTAGGATTGTGAAAATGCTGAATTCACAACCGGGAGCTGCTGATATCCTAAATGTTCAAGAAGATCATCCAACCATATACTTGGGTCCAAGAATAGAAGATGAGCATAATGAGGAAGTACCTCCTTTTTATGTTAGCCTTAGCATTCATGACATGACATTGCATAATGCCATGTTGGATCCAGGAGCATCTCACAATATTATGCCCAAAGTAATCATGGAAATGATGTAGTTGGAAATTACTAGACCATATAATGATTTGTTTTCCTTTGATTCAAAAGGAGTTCAGTGCATTGGTTTAATAAAAGATGTTTTTGTTGGTCTTACACAAGTCCCTGCCAAGACAGTGGTTATGGGCATTGTGGTAGCAGACATTCCACCTAAGTTTGGCATGCTGTTATCAAGGTCATGGGCAGAAAAAATAAAAGGTACAATGCAGATGGACCTAACTTATGCCACCATCCCCATTTTTGGTGAGCAAAGGAGACTTTATAGAGAAACAAGGATGGATTACATGGTGAGTAGTAAAGATAAACCTCAGAACTTTCCAATATATGTTGTTGATACTGAACTTGGATCTACTATTCTTTTCAATGAATTGACTGATGAAGTGGAGGATGAAAATAAGGTAGAAAATTAGCAAACTGTAATTCAACAGACATAAAATCAGCAGACAACAAATCAAAAAATCAATGAGGAGAAGGCGGAAGGTTGGTGGTTGTTACATTTTGATGGATCAGTAGGAAGAGAGGGGGCAGGAGAAGGAATTTGAATCACATCTCCAGAAGATGAAAGTAAGTTCTTTTCCTACAAATTGAATTTTGATTGCACAAATAACATGGTTGAATATGAATCTTTAATTTTGGGCTTAGAAATTTTGAAAAGAGTGGGTGCCCAAAATATTTCTGTTTGTGGAGATTCTAAATTAGTTATTAAGCAAGTTGAGGGTGTGTATCAAACAAAGGATGTGAAAATGAGGGCATAAATAAAATTATTCATGGACATGTTAGAAAATTTTCAGGAACATTCATTTATTGTGAAGAATAAGGACCAAAACGCAATAGCTAACTCCCTATCTATCTCTACAAGTCTATTTATCATTCCTATTCATTCCACTGAAAGATATGAGGTTGAATTTTCACCATAGACCCGCTGTCCCTGATAACATTATCCATTGGAAAGTTTTTGAGGATGACCAGCAAGTCAAAACTTTATTTAACTGAAAGAGGAGTTTGAAAATACACAAGTAGATCAACAAAACATGCTTGCTGAAACAAAGGAAAATTCTGAAGTGTTACAGCTGAAGAATAACTCTATACCCAAAGGCCTCATACCCCTTGAGAATATTTTTGATCAGAATGATGTGTTCAAGTCTCCTAGGATACAAGCTGATGATGAAGAGGTAGAGAGTTGTAACCTTGGTACAATAGCTATGCCAAAAGTGATTAAACTTTCAAAAAAAAATTCAGTTGATATGAGACAGAAATATATTGAGATGATGAAAAAGTTCATAGATGTTTTTACGTGGAGTTATTCTGATTTGAAGAAGTATGATCCTACTATCTTTCAACATACCATTCCCATAAAAGAAAATGAAAATCCTTTCAAGCAGAAGTTGAGGAGGATTAATCGACTTCTCATGCTTCTGATTGATAAGGAAATCAAGAAACTCTTTGATTCTAAAATCATTGTTCCAATCAGATTCTCAAAGTGGCTTGCAAATTTGATTCCAGTCAGAAAAAAGAGTGGATAAATCAGAATATGCATTGACTTCAAAAACTTGAATAAAGCCTCTATGAAAGACAACTACCCTCTCGCAAAGATGGACCAAATTTTGCAGAACATTGTTGGTTCCCAAAGGATGTCTATGCTTGATGGTTTCTCAGGATACAATCATATACTTGTGCATCAGGAAGATCAGAAAAAAACTGCCTTTACCACACCATGGGGCACATTCATGTATGCAAAAATTCCCTTTGGTCCGATGAATGTAGGAGCCACCTTTTAGAGGGCAATGGACATTGATTTTTTTGAGGAGAAGGACAAGATGGTGGTTTTATATCTAGATGGCATAACAGTCTTCTCAAGGAGAGAAGAATATCACTTGAAGCACCTAGAAATATTCTGCTGAAGTGTAGAAGGTTTGGCATTTCGATCAGTCCCACTAAAATAATTTTTGATCTAACTTTAGGTAAATTACTTAGACATATTATTTCTAAAGATGGGATTAAGATTGATCCAAACAGGGTCAATGCAATTCAGAAAGTGGATCTGCCTAGAAGAAGAAAGGAGATTCAATGTTTCCTTGGAAAGATAAATTTTGTGAGGAGGTTTACTACTAATTTTGTTGAGATTGTAAAGGACATAACAAAGATGCTAAAGAAAGGAACTGAAATCAAGTGGAAAACAGAAGCAAAACACTCATTTGAGGAGATTAAGAAGGCACTCACTCAAGCACCAGTGTTGATCAACCCATATTTTTCAAAAGAATTTCTAGTTTTTACATTTGCATCAGAAAATACAATTGCTTGAGTTTTGTTGCAGAAAGGGAAGCAAGGTACTGAGAAACCCATTTCATTTTTTAGTAGGACATTAGCTAGCTCAGAGTTGAAGTACAAAATATTAGAGAAGCAAGCTTATGCCTTGGTCAAGGCCATCAAATATTTCAGAATTTACATTCTGCATTCTCATGTTTTAGCTTTTGTTCCTAATACTGTTGTGAAAGACATTCTAATTCAAGTTGATCCAAATGGTAAGAGGGGGAAATGGATTTATAGCTTGTTGGAATATGATATAGAGATCAAGCTCACAAAATTTGGTTAAAGGTCAAGGCCTAGAAAATCTGATGGCACAATCAAACTTTAACTGTCTTGACATGAATTTAATTGTAGAAATTTCAGAAATTTCAGATGAAGATGAAGAGCTAATCCCCATTGAAGAAAAGTACATCATTTCAGATTGGTACAAAGACATTTTTTTTGTCTTACATCATCATAGAGCACCTGCTGAGCTGAAAAAGTCCAAGGCAAGGTTTGTAAAGTTAAAGTCTTTGAGGTACTGCATTATTGAGAAAAATCTATATTGGAAGGATACCAATGGCATTTTGTTGAATTGTTTGCTGGAAGAGGAGGCTGAAAAAGTAATGTGGAGGTCATCATTATTGGAAGGCTACATCAAATAAGATTCTCAGAGCTAGGTATTATTGTCCTACTATGTTTAAAGATGTCTACACAAATATTGCTGCCTCCCATGAATGCCAGATTTTTGATGGTAAGAAGAAGCTTGTATCTTTACCCTTGATTCTTATCTATGTTGAGGCATCATTTCAGTAGTGGGGGCTAGATTTTATTGGTGATATTCATCCATCATCTTCAGGTTAGCATCGTTGTATTCTGACAGCAATTGACTATTTCACCAAGTGGATTGAAGCAATCCCAACTAGGCAAGAAAATAATTCAATTATCATTTCATTTTTGGAAAATAATATATTCTCTAGATTTGGCCACACTATGAAGATCATCAATGATAATGCACAAACATTTAAATCTAAGAAGATGATTAGTTTTTGTCATCAATATCACATTACTCTTGGACATTCTACTGCATATTATCCACAAGGTAATGGTCTTGCTAAATCTTCTAACAAGAGCATTGTGAGGATTATTAAGAAGGTGTTGTAGGAAAATAAGAAGTCATGGCATTTGAAGCTGAAGTATGCTCTGTGGGCTGATAGAGTGTGCACAAAGAGATCAATTGGAACTTCACCTTATGAGTTGGTATATGGAGCTGAAGCCATCTTTCCCACATCCTTAGGAGTTCCTGCCATGAAGCTGCTACAAGGATTGGAGGAGGAGCCAAATGCAATTCAGAGGAGGATAAATAAGTTGATAACTTTTCAGGAGAAAAGGGAGGAATTCTATAACAGTAATCAACAATATCAAAACAGAATCAAGAAGACATTTGAAAAGAAGGTCAAAGAAGAAAACTTTCAAATCCAAGATGTGGTTTTGAAATGGGAGGCCAGGATTGAAGAGAAGGGGAAACATGGTAAATTTGAGAACATTTGAAAAGGTCCATTCAGAGTAGCTACATTTCATGGGAAAAACACTTAAATTTTTCAGGAGATGGATGGACAACCATGTGCTAGAGGGCCTGTCAATGGCAGGTTTTTGAAGCACTACTCTTCTTAATTTCTGCTGATCATTCATTCCATTGTATATATTCCATTTTATATGTTTTTTTTCTAATAATGACAAGTTGATCATCAAGCTTGAGCCCGAGGTGAAGGCCATTAGAGTTTGAAGAAAAATATTGGCAAGTTTCAGAGTTTTTTGTTTTCAAGAAAATGGATAGCAGCACTTGAACTACAGGTTCTTTGGTGTACCACTGGGGCACACCATCCCAAGTGGAGCCAGTGTTATCAATCATAAAAAATGAAGCATCATTTGACAAATTCATATAGGTTCATGTGTCAAAGGTATGGTCATAGGATTCATTTTTCATTACTTGGTCATGGAAAGTTTTTAATTTTTCTTATTAAAGTCTATCCTAAGGTATAGACCCACCCTCATTCAAATCCCCTCATCTCACATCAATCATAATTTTCTGAAATTTTTCAATTCCCAAGGCTTTAGCACTGAAATAGTCATTTTAGCCAAGAAACTACACTATTGTATCAAAATACACTGAGAAAATAAACTTTTTGCTACGAAATTGATGATACTTTCGTAGCAAAAATGCCCAGAATTACACTAGAAATGCTACAAAAGTAAGGTTTCCTATCTATCATGTCAAATTAGCTATTAGGTGTCAGAAAATGATTTGAAAAGGATAAGTTAGATACCATTCGAGTTAGTTAGGGTAAAGATCAAGGTCCATGGTCAGGGCTGAATTCATCATCACCATTTTAAGCATGTATGAGTCATCATTATGTTATGAGTGAGCATCAAACTTCAAAATATTTCCAAATTAAGTCATTTCTCATTATTCATTCCTTCTTTGCGTGATATTGATCTCTAGAGAGCTATTTCATTGAGCCAAAGTTGTGGTTGGTATTTTCAAAGGTTGCATATATCACTATCAAGTGAGGAAGAGAATTATCAAGTGAGGCAGAGAACTATCAAGCGAGGCAGAGAAGACACTAAAGAAACTATGGCTGCAAAAAGAAAGACAAATAAGGGTGGCCAATGTCTCAGATATGAACCTGATAAATGAAGACCCAACAACTGTAGAAGAATTCAGAAGGACATGATGTTTACAGTTTTTTGAAAGACTACAAGGCTACCATGTACAGGTTTCCAAAGAATTTGGTCTAAATTTTAGTGGAACGTCTACTAAATTAGGGATGTTGAATCTCACCATTACACCAGAGGTCATTACAACAACAACAAGGAATCGAAAGGGACAAGAGAAATGGTTCAAAGGGTTCAAATTCAACATGGAGGAGTGCAAAGAGTTTATCAAGCCATAAAACAGTGAAATGGACCTTACAAATTCCATTCCAAGGAGCTGCATGAAGGATAACTACTCAAAGTTGTTGCTCATCATCCATAATTATTTCACTTGTGAAGGGAGATACCATAAAGTCTATTCTTACCATTTCAAGCTTCTCTTACACTTTGCTGGTAAGATATCTCTTGATCTGCCTTTCTATTTACACAGAAGCTTAGCAAAAATGGCAAATAAGGTCCAGGAAAAATCCGAAGGAAGTTAAACCTCATTGTTTCATCATGGTTTAATAAAATTGATGGTTTTAGATGAGCTCCAAAGACTAGGCAGAGACTGGTCTTCTTTCCTATTTGTTAGTGGTTTTGAAATGGATACCCTTACTCCTACAAGAACTCCTAAACCTAGGGGTATCCCATCACCTTCAGTGGAAGAACAAAGTGAACCAGTAAGAGTAGAGAAAAGTGAACTAGTCATGATGGAAACAGAGCAATTGCAGAGTTTTGATACACCCACTGTCCCACCTGCAAAACAAAATTCAATGGAAATCAAACCTGCAAAACAAGAACAAGATGTGAGTAAAAAAGGAAGCAAAAGGATTGCAAGGAGTCAAATAATGGCTTTAGAAGATCAAACAGTGGTTTTAGAAGATAAAACAGTGGCTAAAGGCAATTTAGAAGACATACTACATGCCATTGATATAGAAGAGACTCCTATAGTCTAGGCTGGGGATATAGATGAAGGTGGACATAAACTCAAGAAAGCTAAATATGCAAAGATGCTGGAGTTTGAAGGTGAGGATGCAGGTTTTACGTTCCAGTCTAGGAAGCCCATGACAAGGCATGCTAGAAAGTTGTTGGAGAGCAGTAAAGAGGTTCATCCACCCACTGACACAGTCCAGCCACCACAAGACATCATTGATCTTTCATCACTTGTAGAGAAAGATCCAGTTAGCAAGCCAAAGAAAGGAAAGGAGAAAGTAATGGGAAAAACAGAGTTTGAAATCCTTGAAGAACAGTTAAAGTTGGCCAATAATGAAATATTTTTCATGAAGAAGGAGGCAAGGAAACATAATATCCAGAAGATTCAGTTTGAAAATATGAAAGAGGTTTGGAAGAGCAGGTTGGCATTGTATCAAAGACCCTAGACAACACACAACAGTTAATCAAATGGACTATGCCATTGAGGAAAGAGGTTAAACATGTCAGAAGAATGAACTTGCATTTGAAATATACCAATAAAAAGTTGAAGTATCAAGTTAAATACCTCCAGGAACAACTAGAACTAATCCATGAGGAGTTGGAGAAGAAAGGCCTAAAAATGACAGTAGTTGAGGAGCCAATAGCTCAACTCATCATCAATGAGGAAAAAACACCTCAAGACTCATATTTTGAGCTGGTTTATGTTTTTAAAGGTCAATGGCATGTTAGAAAAAAGAATTTTACACCTAGAAAGTATATTTTAGAAGCTAGACAAAAATATGGAATTTTCACTGTTTTCAGCAGTTTCGTAGTGTTTCTTAGTCTTGAAGCCAGGAAAACGCTACGAAACCACCTGTAGCTTTCCTTTTTCATTTTAAACCATTTTGAGAAGCTTCCAAGATGTGAAAATGATGTGGAATATGTTTCAAGACATGAGGAATACAATGCAGGAGGAAAGAATCCGAAAAGTTGATGGCAAAGGGCATTTTTGTAACGCTACGAAAGTACGCTACGAAACTGCCATACTTTCGTAGCGTACTGTTTTAAAGCTTTATGAGAAGGTTTTTGTGCAGTTTTGGATAGGTGGATACTTTCAAAGGGTAAAAGGACTATGTTAGCAGCTATCCAAGACTTGAAGACTAAGAGATGAAGACAACTCATCAGCCAAACCATTCGTTGAAGATAAAGACCAGTTTTCTTTAAAAATAGGTTTTGTTTCCAGATTTGGAGGAGGCTAATTAAGATGTCATGTAGTGATGAGTTCCATCACAGCCTATTCGAACATGTGAAGGAATAGTTTTCAAATATGTAATTGATTTAGGAGATAAGGCAGTTGATGTAATAATGAAAAATTTGAGTCCTATTAGGAAAAGGACTGTTAAATAGAACAGCTGTCATTTTATCATTAAAGTAGATGTTTTCTTGTTATGCAATTTGTCATTAGGAAAATTTCAATGAATCTAGCCAGGAGGCAGATCATCTCATCATGTAACAAGTCTATTGAAGGGAATATATTCAAATTTGTAAAGGGTTGGAGATTTTTTGGCAATACTACAACTTTATGTAATTTCACTGTTTTCAGTAATACAGAGGAATTTTTACTTGACCAACCTGAGATTCTCATAAAGTTTTTAGTGCTTACTTGATCTATACTTTCCATGCATACCATTTGCAGTGTTTTTCATCTTTAATACTCAGAATTCATAGTTGTATGCTCTGACTTCCTTTATCGATGAACTGGTTGTGTTATTTCATGTTTCATGTGTGATTTACCTCTTCTAAAAACTCTTACCTGCCTCAACTTCATGTCAAATGAATTTATCACTGAACTGTTGAACTTGTTGATTCCATAAGCCCAATTATTGTAGAATTATACTCTTTTCAACCTACAAACATCACAAGCAAGTTACTTTCCAAGTAGAGTTAGCCATCTAGATACATCTTTATCAAATATCATTAACCCCTTTGAGAGAACCCTCTCAGACTAAAGAGGCTAAGCTTCAGTTACAAGTTGGTTTGAAAAAGTTACATGAAGTTGTCTGATTAGCAGCCTATCAGGTGCAATTTTTTGATACCAGTTTATTTGGGAATTAGCCACTATTATTTATGGAAATTCATCATCCACAAATACACAATACATCATAGGCAGTCTTTTGACTGCATGCACCACCTGTACAATTAAGATAATTATAAAAATGATATTACGCTACCCTTGAGCTCCAATCTCAACTGGGTAACTCTTAGAACTAACATGCATGAGTTATTTATGAGTGAACCATGAGTTAACTGGTTGAACACATGAAGAAGCACCCCACTGTCTGAACTCCTACTAGTTCCTCCAACAATTATAACTAGTTTAACTCACTTTAACTCAATTAAACTGAATTAATTAATTGCAACTCAAAATAAACTCAACCAGGGCTCCTAAAAAGTAGGAGTCACTCTACATCACTCAAGTTAGACCCTCAACCTGAATTAACTGAACCAACTAAGTCAAACTAACTTAGTTAAATCGTACAAATTGTCATGTGATGTGGAATTATAATTTTATTCTAATTATATTCAAGAGAAAAATAAATTAAAATCTTTCTTGGTGCCATTTTCAACACATCATATTTTAATATAATATTTACCACAATGCATTCTAGGAGTCTTTCATATGTTGTATCACAAGCTTAACATATCACCTCCGTGGTATCATGCAACTATGCACATTTGGGTTTGTTATCACACTCCTATAATTCGTGTGTTGTATTTGACGACCTTCAAAGAATTTGCTTCACATTGGTTTCCATCATTATTACATAACATGGCCTTTTGCAACCTCTGAAGGATATTTATGACCTTATGCAATATTACCCTTCGCATTGACTAAGGTGTTGAACCTCAGAATTTTCCTTTCTCTGACATCCTTTCTCATCACTTTTCCTTACCTTTTCCTAAATCCATACACTCCAATCAATGATAGAGGGCCCCTGCATAGGAGGAGGTTTTTCATTAGTTGTTTTAGTTTAAATTCATTTGCTCTGTTTTGTCAATTCATAAATAGATTCATATTGCGTTGCATCTTTTAGATTAATATCATAGATTAAATTTATGAACGCTTTCTTAGTATTATTTTTATAATGACTGTGTAATATTTTCTTTCCTATAACATCTCAAGAAAGTAGATTCTTCTATTTTCCAATTAGATTATGTTTGAGGCAATAGAGCTCACAGTTGTTTAGTTTCTTTACATGTTTTTACTTTTATTTCTTAGATCAGATCCTCAATTATATGTATAATTGGATGCTTGTAAATCATTCCAAGAAGAGGACTTTGTCATACTTCCAAATTGGATGCTTGAGTATTTAACCTATGCAATAATTAAGTTTTCCTTTACATGCCTTTACACTGCTTTCCTAGATTATATACTCCGTTAAATGTATAATTGAATGCTTGTAAATCATGCCAAGAAGATGACTCTGTCATACTTCCAAATTAGATGCTTGAGTATTTAACCTAATAGTAATTGAGTTTTTCTTTGCATGTTATTTAAATCTTTTCTTAGATTAAATTTTCAAAACTAAAGTGTAATAAATTGCTTGTAAATCATGTCAAGAGGGTGACTCTATCATACTTCCATATTGAATGCTTGGGTAAATGATCGTACAATAGTTTCTTTTTCCTTTGAATCTGATTTCATTTAGATTAGCATTGCCATTTCAATTCTCAGTCATAAGATTCATATTTCAATCCATGGAGTAGAACTAAGTTAAGATAGATTAGAATTAGCTTTAATTTCAAAAGCTCAAAGTCATTAGAATAGACACTCTGTTTTTAGATCAGATTCTAACCATCTAAAGTTTGATTCATTTTTATGCAAATTAGAATAGTTCAAGAACACTTCCTTTTCTTCCTTCTTTCAAAGTTAGTTTTTAACATTTAAATTTCATTAGATTCAGTTGATTCATTTCATAATTTTCATTTCTTAAAATTAACATTTAGACATAAAGAACACAATCCCCCAAAACAACATAAAAATATATACAACGAAGTAAGAAGAAGGTTAACTAAGCATATATATTGCACCAAACTTAATCATATTACAAACCTCGGTTGATAATTTATGCTGAACAATTTAAGACATTAAATTTTCTAAACATAAGGTATAACATCCCTTTGTAGCTCATAGTTGTCTTGTTGGGAGGTGAAATTGTATGCCCTAGTTGCAATTTGATTGGGAGACGTAGTGCTTCTCACATATCTAGAAGAGAGGGAATGAATCATCAAACATTAGCCATATTCCTTGTGCCCATGTATGATAAATTTTAATGAAGTCATGTGCGTTGGGTATCTTTTTACACCAAAATTTATCTTCCAAAGTATCATTTGTAGTACGATTATTTTACATTGCTATGTGTGACTTGTAACATCCTATCCTTCATTGTTGAATTTATTGTTCAAATGATTATTCATCATTTTAGTGTCATTTTTGAAAGGTTCGAATGATTTTAGAGATATGTGTCGTGCTATTGTGTTGTCCAGTCTATCCTTGCCCATTTTTCATGGTAACATGCAGATTATGAACCTCCTCCAATTTTTTATTAATAGACCAATCCTAAACAAACCACTAATTGAGTAAGGCTATAGGATAATGAACAAATCATTCCATAGCTATAGGGTTTCCTTTATACACAAAAATATCTATTATGCAGTAAGTAAATCACATCTAGAGATAACATCACTTGAATCCAAAATGAAAACAAACTTTCAAAGAGGTATCCAATTTGATTAAAATTATGTTGTCAAATTGTTGCATCACATAAAGGTGTTTCTATATTGATTTATTTCAATTGGTGCTCATAGTATCAAATATGCTCATATTTTGTGAAGAAAACCCTTTGGATCATTGTCGAGAAGATATTGGGTGTTGATAGGTTACTTATCTTCTCAATGAAAATAGATATGGATACCACTACTGGCTATTTATCTCTATGTTGATATATCCCTTGCATACACACTGCAACACATACACATTTTTAGCAATACCATATGACCTAATAAATGAATCGACATATAGAGGTCGTCATTATGTTGTGTGATTAATTTGGAGGAGGCGAGGATTTCAACAATAGAGGGAAATTTGGCTTACTTCTATGCATAGAGAATGCGCTATTTCACTGACAATATCACACAATCACATTCTATCTCTAGCGCATTTCTTTTAATAGCCTATAACTGAACACGTTTTCCAACCATTTCAAGTGCACTCCTCTTTATATGATTGTATGTGGGTACTTATTAGATATATCCCTTTCTTTGATTGTTTTCTGACAAGATTATTTTTTAACACAACTTTATGGAGTTATGTGTTGACTTGCAAACTTTGGGGAAAATGTCCCTTTGAATGCTCTGTAGTGAGTTTCTTTGTCTTTAAATTTGGTGGCGAGTTCATTCTTAGACCTTTGGTTTGCCATCACATATTTTTTCAAACATTAGCATTGAGTTCCTTGCTATGCTGCATATGTTGCAATGATGAAATATATAGCTTTTATCCTCCTATTGTATAGTTTCCAACATGACTTCAAATCGGGTTGCTTTCATATGCAGGTTTGCTTTCATATACACATGCATGTTTTTTGAATTCACTTTGTGTGTGCCCTTTAGATTTGGACTTAGGGTCAAAGCATCTAGGTGCTAGAGAATGTTGTAATAAGGAGGATGAAAATATGTCGAGGCGCTGAGAACAAGAAACTTTTCCCCGACAATGGTGCCAAAAACATGTTGTCACTCAAATTGTACACAAAATTGTGACAACGCTCAGCGCAGAGGTTGTCACTCTGATCCTCACCCCCTCCATTTTATTTTTCTCCTGAATGCAAGCTATGGGGAGTAGTCCCAATGAATGATATGATGAGAAAATTATTAGGAGCTAACAAGTTCAGGAGACACGACTGAATGGCCTAGAAAATTAGACTAAAATTAAATGGCAAGTATGATTATTAAGCACAATTTGATTGGATTTATTAGGATTATAAGTTAGAGACAAGTTCCTTTCAAATTAATTATTTGTGCAATATAATTTAATATGCCAATTTACGAGATGAAAAGTTGTTGTTGTTGGAAATATTGAGAGGGGGGTGATTTAGTATTTATTAGAAATTAGCACTTTATTAATATTGTTTAGAGAATTAGTTAATATTAAATAATTTTATTATTATTCAGTATCGGGTTAAAAAATCATTAAAAACACCATACAACAATGTAGAATGATAGAGATAGTAGACACATATTTTTAGGTGGAAAACCCCCTCCAGGTCGAAATCCATTGAATGTCTCTTAGTAATTATCTTCTTCTCTTTAAAAGAAACAATTAGATCAAGTTTTCAACCCAACTAAAGGATGCTCCAACCCCTAATTTAAAGGCGCCAACTTGTAAGATGCTCCAACACCTTGTTTTACCAACTTCAACTAAGAGGACGCTCCAACGCCTTAGATCTCAAGATCCAACCCGACAAATGCTCCAAAACCCTATATACATGCTACAAATAGATGGATGCTCCAACATCCCGTGCTTTATCATCTCCCACTGAAAGGACGCTCCAATGCCTTGTTTCAAGTTATAACTTGCCCTCTCACCACCCTGCCGCCCTAAAGTGTTCTCAGGATCTAACCTGAAGGTGACTCCAAACACCTGCCTTGCACCACCCTACCACCTTAAAGAGGTAGTGAACTACATTTCATAATTTTCAGACTAGATCCCCTTGTGCTCATAATGAATATAATAAAAATGTAAAGAAGATATTGTTGATATGCTCCATAAGAATATCCCTGAAAATTCATGGTAGACACACTACATAAGAATTCTCTAAGTAATATCTACACAACACTTCTCAAACTGATCACTGTTGAAAAGTCAACAAGAAATGTGTGTCTAATTTAATTTTCCCTAATTAAATTAGACAATAAATTGTAATCTTATATCATAATCCCTTGTAATAGTTAATTGAGTGTGATAGAATCAGTTAGCTCATGAAATTCGAGTTGAGGGTGGTTGGTGAGGCATGTAGAGTGATTCTATTTGTTTTAGAGTCCAAGTTGCAGTTAGTGTATTAGTGTAATTCATGAGAAATCAGTTAATTAAGTGAGTTAAAGTCAGTCTAACTAGTTGTAATTGATTGTTGTACTAGTGAGAGGTCAACTAAATTAAATCAGATTTAATTCAAATGCAGTGATCTGTCAAGTGACTGATGATTTACTATTAATAGCTGCATTCATGTCACTTCTGATGAAGACCCAATTGAGACAGAGGTTAAAGGGATGTTATATATCAGTTGTATTATTAGTAAATTGTCGACGCGTAATTAGACAACCATAGAATTTCCCATGATGTATTGCACAGTTTTGGAAGGTTGAATTTACTAGTTAATAGGGATCAATTGTTCTTAGAATTGCGCAATCAAGGTAGGCTGAGAAGAGGTATGAAATTAGCTAAGTGTTGGTCAATTTTGTTTGGATCGGTGTGAGATAGTTGGTAGAGTGTAGCAAACTCTTGTGTGAAGAGTTCATTGTAATTGTTTCATGATTCCTTGGTTTTATACAATACATATAGAGGGGTTTTGAGCATATTTCTTTCCCCAAAAAATTTCATGTATTGTGGATTTGATTCTTTCTCTTACTTGGTGTGATTGTGTGATTGTGTTTATTTTCTGCAAATATTGTAGAAGGATTCAATATATTTCTCTAGAATATTGCATGATCGGATTGAATCCATTGGTATACATATTTTTTGTATAATTTCTACATGGTATCAGAGTGCCATAAATCACTATAGTGGAGAAGAAATTGATTTTTTGTTGAACAACTTTCGAATTTGAAAAAATATTCTTTGGTGCGACAGGCGGATCAAGATGGCTTTCAATGAAGATTGGATTATGCACTCGAGGAAAGTTCTAATTATATTTCATGGAAAGACATAATGGAGGTAGTTCTAGAGGAAAATGGGTTGAAAGAATTTATCGACATTGATATTCCAAGGCCCACAGTAGCAGACACCACTCTTCTCAATGCTTGGCAAAAGAAGGTTGAAAAGGCGAGGAGGATCTTATTAGAGGGAGTTCGAAATCACGTTGTCTCGAGTCTCAATGGAAAGGCGAATCCATATGCAATGTGGAAGGCCTTGAGAAATCTGTTTCAGAATAGCATTGACCACAGAAAATTGGCACTGAAGGACAAGCTCAGGAAAATCAAAATGGAGAAAGGAGACACTATTCCAAAATACTTGACCCAGATCATCCAATGTCGAGATGAGCTTGGAAGTGTCAGTATTACTGTAGCGGATGGTGAATTGGTGAGCCTATCACTTCTAGGCCTTCCCAAGAGCTGGCATAGTTATTAGGACTCTGTCGATGGGAGGGAGAAGCTACCAGATTAGGAGCGACTTTGGTTGGATTTGGTACAATAAGAATTCAGACAGAATACCAGGGATGGATCCTCATCCAAGACAGATGATGAGGAAAATTGCACCTTGGCTAGTAAGGAAAAGAAGGGGAAGGGAAAGAAATCATATTCCAAATCTGAGACCGACAAAGAAGGAAAGAGGTGTGACATGTCCA
The DNA here is from genome assembly GCA_034641835.2 of Pinus albicaulis. NCBI lineage: Eukaryota > Viridiplantae > Streptophyta > Pinopsida > Pinales > Pinaceae > Pinus > Pinus albicaulis. Next base: position 1,322,112,377 of record CM076572.1, read on the forward strand.
TAGTGAAATGTTTTCACTGTCACGAGCATGGACATTATGCACTAATTGTCCACAGAAGAAGAACAACAACAAGAGGGCTTGAGGACTTGCAACAAGTGATGCTTTGGCTTCATAGATCGAGATGGACTTCTCACTCATCACTTGCATGGTGTCTAGTGCGATGGGACTAGTATGGTACTTGGATAGTGGTGCATATTTCCACATGACGGGAGACAAAGAACTCTTTAGTAGCTTGGAGGAGAAGGATCTTCAGATGCACATCGAGATGGATGATAATGGGAGGTATAGTGCTACTAAGCTTGGTACAGTTACATTCCATAGACAGTCAGGTAAACCTTTCTTATTAAAATATGTCATGCATGTACTAGGCTTTAAACAAAATTTAGATTCAGTTGCTATGTTGGAGGATAGATGATATGATGTGGTTTTTAGTGAAGGCAAATAATTACTTTTCCATAAAGCCACAGGATAGGTTAAGAATATTGGGGTTCGTGTGAAGAACCTCTACAAAATTGATGTAGATGGCTGTGTAGCATTGATGAGTAAAGCAGATAGAGTGGTCATCCCAGATGAGGGTGAGTTATGGCAGAGTATATTGGGCCATATACACCATAGTGCTTTGAAGGTCATGCAACATATTTCTAAGGGGCTTCCAAAGGGTACTCTTGCGCAGATATACACATGAAAGGGATGTACCATGGGGAAGTATACAAAGGCCACTTTTTACGAGAAGGAGAACCGAGCAGCAGAAATCCTTGAGAGAGTTCACTTAGATGTGTGTGGATCATTCTCTATATCTTCTACAATAAAGCATAGGTATTATGTGATTTTTGCTGATGATTTTTCTAGAAAGTGTTGGATCTACTTCATGCAGAAGAAAGATCAGACGTTCTCAAAATTTTGTGAGTTCAAAGCACTGGTTGAGAAAGATACATGGAAGTAGGTGAATGCTCTAAGGAGCGAAAATGGTGGTGAGTACATCTCCAATGAATTCAAGAACTTCTGTGCCAAAGAAGGAATTCAGAGAGAGTTGATTGCACCTCATAACCCACAATAGAATGGGATTGCAGAAAGAAAGAACAAAACAATTGTGGGTCCAGCACGAGCTATGTTACATGATCAGGGCCTACCGCTGCATCTATGGGTAGAGGCATGCAACTCAACAATATTTGTGCAGAACCATAGTCCTCATTGGATACTTGGCATGAGTACACTAGAGGAGGCGTTTTCTGGTAAGAAACGTGATGTTTCATATTTTAAAATTTTTGGCTCATCTGTCTAATGCCATGTGGCCAAAGAATCCAGAAAGAAGCTAGAACCAACATTAGAGATTGGGATATTTTTGGGGTAGACTGATACTCCCCACAACTATCGAATGTATTTTCCGAACAACAGAATGATAGTTGTGAGATGGGATGTAAAATTTGATGAGGAGAAAGCCATGCGATTGTCCCTTGAGAGGGAGCTTGATTTGCATGCAGATGAGGAACTCTTGGCTCCAAAGGATGAACCTCAAGATATGGAGAAGCCACATGAGGAGGACCATGGAGTGGTAGAAACCACTGATGCAGAGCCATCCACAAGACATGGTAGGAGGTGCACCACAGAGGCTGACAAATTGAGACTTGATGCAGAGGAACATGTAGGAGCACCTACATCACAACGTAGACAGATACAATCACCGGACATGTATACTGGATACATGGCTTTTATGAGCAAGTGTATTGTGAGAAAACCATACTCTTTTGAGGAATCAGTGCAACAACCAACTTGGGTTGACGCCATGGTTAAGTATGACTCCATCGTCAGGAACAGTGCATGAGATGTTGTACCAAGACCAGTCGGGAATTCAGTGGTTAGATCTAGATAGATCTATAAGGTGAAGTAGGAAATATATGGGAGTGTGGAGAAGTACAAGGCTATATTTTTAACCCCAGGATTCTCACAAGTTAAGGGGATTGATTATGAGGAGACTTTTTCACGAGTTGCACGATACTCATCGATTAGATCTATCCTTGCACTCTCAGCGCAAATGGGTTGGCAGATACATCAGATGGATGTGAAGACTGCATTTATCAATGGATTTATTGAGGAATAAGTGTACATTGAGCAGCCAAAATGTTTTGAGACCTTTGACAGGGAGTCACATGTGTGCAGACTCAAGAGAGAACTATATGTTGAAGCAAGCACCTCGTGATTAGTACACTAGGATTGGCATCTATTTCACTAGGTTGGGCTTCAAAAAGAGTGAAGCGGATGCGAACCTATACTAGATTGTGGTTGATGGTAAGATTTTGATTATTGTACTTTATGTTGATGATCTTATTCGGACAGGTGATGAGAAACTCATAACTTCTTGCAAAGAAGATCTTGCAAGAGAGTTTGAGATGGTGGACAAGGACATGGGACTCCTTCACTATTTTCTTGGTTTGGAGATATGGGAGTAGGATGAGGAGCTATTTGTTTCTAAAGGCAAGTATGCCAAAGAGATTTTGAGGAAGTTCCACATGGAGAGTTGTAAACCCATGGAGACTCCTCCTGCAGGAAACTAGAGGAAGGAGGATGCTACTTTAGGTGAGGTAGTGGATGCTATTGTTTACAGAAAACTTGTGGGTTCACTCATGTACTTGATGAACACACGACCAAACATATGCTACGTAGTTAACCACCTTATTCAAGCTATGGTTAAGCCGACCAAGCTCTTTTAGAAGGCGTGGAAGCATGTATTGAGATATCTCAAGGGCATTGCAGAGTATGGATTATGGTACAGACGGACAAAGGGAATGAAGCTTCAAGGCTTCACCAATGCAGATTGGGTAGGCAGTCCATCAGACAGGAAGAGCACATCAGGAGGGATCTTCAGCATAGGATCGACAACCGTTTCTTGGTAAAGCGTGAAGCAGAGATTAGTTGCACTCAGTTTATCCGAGGCAGAGTACATGGCAGGTAGTCAGGCAACATGTGAGGACATTTGGATGAGGAACATACTTGTTGGTTTGTTTGGTCATCAGATGGATCCGACAATGATACATTTTGATAACTAGAGTTGCATAAAACTCTCGTCTAATCCAGTATTCCATGACAAGTCCAAGAATATTGACATCCGGTACCACCATCTCAGAGATTGTGTTCAGAGATGCATTATGTTACTTCAGTACATTCCCACAGAGGATCAGGATGAAACGATTTTGACGAAGGCACTCGCCAAGAGAAAATTCGAATACCACAGAGGCATGATGGGGGTAGCTGATAATCCCTTTCTTGTTGAGAGGGAGTATTGAAAAGTCAACAAGAAATGTACGTTTAATTTAATTTTCCCTTAATTAAATTGGACAATAAATTGTAATCTTATCTCATACTCACTTGTAATAGTTAACTGAATGTTGTAGACTCAGTTAGCTCATGAAATGCGAGTTGAGGGTGGTTGGTGAAGCATGTAGAGTGATTCTATTTTGTTTTAGAGTCCAAGTTGCAGTTAGTGTATTAGTTTAGAACATGAGAAATCAGTTAACTCAATTAAGTGAGTTAAAGTCAATCTAACTAGCTGTAACTGATTGTTGTACTAGTGAGAGGTCAAATGAATTAAATCAGATTTAATTCACATGCAGTGATCTATCAAGTGATTGATGATTTAATATTAATAGCTGCATGCATGTCAGTTCTGATGAAGTCCTAGTTGAGACAGAGGTTAAAGGGATGTTATCTATCAGTCGTATTATTAGTAAATTTTTGGCGCACAATTAGACAACCATAGGATTGCCCATGATGTATTGCACAATTTTGGAAGTTTAAATTTCCTTATTAATAGGGATCAATTGTTCTTAGAATTGCGCAAGCAAGGCAGGCTAAGCAGAGGAAGGAAATTGGCTAAGTGTTGGTCGATTTTGTTTGGATCAATGTGAGATAGTTGGTAGAGTGAAACAGACTCTTGTGAGAATATTGCATTCTAATTGTTTCATGATTCCTTGGTTTTATACAATACAAATAGAGGGATTTTGAGCAGATTGCTTTCCCCAAAAAAAATCATGTGTTGTGGATTTGATTCTTTCTCTTACTTGGTGTGATTATGTGATTGTGTTTATTTTCCGCAAATATTGTAGAAGGATTCAGTATCTTGCTCTAGAATATTTCATGATCGAATTGAATCCATTGGTATACATATTGTTTGTATAATTTATACAATCACTACACTATAGTGCTCAACATTATCACTGCACAATATTGCTCAACCTAATAATTTCATAATGTTTCTCACACTGATCACTACACAACACTGCTCAACCTGATCACAGGCAATACTGCTAAACCATTGTACATCAAACCCTAACTATCAACGTTGTCACACCAACTGCACAAAACATTGTTGTTGTTGCTACTGCATTGCATTGTACTGCTCATGTGTGAATATGCATCAAGAGCTCATGAAGCAATCTACCAAATCACTGTACAAAACTTCCTAAACTACTACAAGTGTTGGACACAAATTTTTTATCATGGCATAATCCTAGATTCCTTAGGTCATCCTTGTGACCTTCATGCAGCTATCTCAAATCTCACCCAAGGAGGTCTATGAGCATATGTCTTATAGCTACTCATATGTAGCTATGAATTTCTTTCGAGACTGTTGTCATACAAATTTGTCCCTATATTACTACTTAGTCATACCAAGTCAAGTCAATGTCAAAGCATCATATCAATGTCAAATCATCATCAAGTTTGGATGTCAAGTTTATGTGTCAAGTTTGTATGTCAATTTTATATGTCAATATGTCAAATAACTATCGATCAAGTCAACACACTATGTCACTATGATAGTTCTAATTATAATCCTTTAGAAACTCAACTTTGGGCTCAAATAGAGCCCCCAAAACCAAAAATAAATTATTTTTTCTACAAAAGTTTCCTTTCAAAATTGATTCTACAAATAACCCTTTCCAAACAATCCTTCTACAAAAATTCTCCTTTGGTTTTTTAATAGTTAAAGAAAGTAAAATAGATTAAATGGAACCACTTTATAAATATGATCTATTGAAAATTTAGCCATATAATGTTGTCTTACTCAAATTTAACTTGATATATATCACATATCAAATATCATATATAGAATATTTTAAACATAATGCATAATATATCAGATATTATGATGTTTAAATCATGGATATAATAAAGCTTCAACCAAATAATATGTTACCAAATCGTATCACATTTTGCGGATGCCAAATCTATCAAACTTTAAGATAACCCAATAATATTAGACATACCAAAGTTAAGCTTCAGTTCAACGCCTTCAAAACCAAGTATCTTCAGTGTTCGATATAATGCCAACTATCTCAAGAAATGCCAAAATACTTCTAATGGTGTCTGGCACTTGTCACAGGTCTGCAGAACTTGAGAAATTTAAAATTCCACTACTGTGTTGCTACTATTCTCCGAAAAATTCTAGAATTAAAATTTCAACATATGTTATGCAATTGGATTGCTACACATGGAGGTCGGCCTTAGTCAAATTTGCTTCATATCTTTTGGAAAATATTGAACCAATTATATATGTAACGTCAAATATTTTATTTATTTATTTATTTATTTTTAATTTAATTTTTTTTTGTTTTTCTTTAGACGAAAAAAACTGCTGGTTTATATGAAGTACCAGTGCAATTTGCTTAATTGTTCAATTTTACATCTCTTTAATATTCCATGAGAATGGCAACATTTTCAAATTCACTTACATGGGCTTCTCCACTTAAACCTCACGAAAACATGTACTTACATCATCTTTTTACCCCTCGTCATATGTTCGATGGATCATGATCCCAAAACAACTTAATTAAAATATTTTCAAATGTTCAAAACTCAGAAATTGTCTACCTAGCAAACAGGGAATAAAGATACTAGATTTTATTCCTAGTATCCTATCAAAAGTAGTATCAACTGATTGAAAGCAAAAAGATGAAAAAAAACAATCAGGATAATTCCTAACTGAACCATCCCTCCGCGGCCACTCCAACATTTGCAGAAAACAAAGACTGTTAAGAAAAAGGGACCGAACCCTGAGCTTCATTGCCATTTTCCTCCACGAGTTCATACTGCACTTCCCCAAATATTACTACAATCCCTTTTTGATAATTTGTCGGCTTGACAATTCTTCTCCCTGAATATGTGGCTGAAAGAGATGGCAGTGAAATTATCGCTCAGAATCTTAATCCTACCCATCCAAGAAGATAAGAGTTCCAGATTCAAAGTAGATCCCTTATTGAGGTGGTCGATTAAAACTTGTGAATCCCCAAAGATAGACATTTTATCAATACAAAAGTGATGTGCAGACCAAAAAATCCCCCAAAGTGCAAGAGTCTAGGCCCTCATGTTGCTGCCTATGCCTCCAAACCAATGAATATTGTACTGGCAAGTAGGAGTAATCAACAATAAAGCCCCACAACCACATCTGTGATTTTGGGCAGCCCTGACGAAGAACCCAGTTGGATATTTTATCTCATAGGGGCGATTTCTGATAGATAAATCTGGAGGTATTTTGTCATCAATCTTCAAATTTTCCCATTGGAGAATGACTTGATTTCCTATCCATTTTGGCGTTTTTACCCGATCCTCAAAAATCCTTCGATTTCTACACATCCACAGATTCCAGTGAAGTATGATAGGAATAATCTTATATTTCTTTCCCTTCTCTATCCACCATTTAAAACAGTTTTCAGTATTATCATATTTAGGCATAAAAAAATTTAATTTATAAAACATGATTTGTAGTGTCAACCTGGAGAAAGAGCAATCATAGAACATATGTCTATTTTCTTCATTTGCGCCTCCACATAGACTACAAATTCCATGTCCTTGTATCCCTCTGCGCTGTAGGTTATTCCATGTTAAATTTTTATCTTTCCATACCAGCCAAAAAAATATGATCTAATTTTTTTGAGCCCTTGAGCCCCACAGGTCCTTAATCCACCGAGGAGTCTCAGATCTGGAATGTACCACCATCATTAAGCAGTATAGTTCCTTGAAAATAATTTGTTCTTTATGTAATTTGCCACCCCATCTGATCTGATCCCCCAGAAAGTTTCTGCAAATGCCCAGGCTTCGCAAGTAGTCACAGTAGTCCATCCAATCATTCTCAAGCCATGCTAGTATTCCCATCCCACTAGCGGAAAACCAATACAGGATCTCCTCAGTCCATTGTATAATTTTTCCTAAAAGGAAATAACCTTTCCTGTGGAGAAAATTTAAGAGCCCCTCACTGATATTCGATTCGCTCAAAGGGCCACCTAGTCCTGCTTGACCTATGTGGATTGGATCCCCGCCACCAATTTTCTAGCATAATTTCTCTCTAAACTCTGGCCAGATATTTCTGAAGCATTTCCATATGGGGGACCCTTTCTGCACTCAGAGATCAAAATCAATGAATTTGTTTTTGACCGGTTTAAACTTGAAATATTTATGTTCCATTATATCCTTCCACGGTCCAGGGCAGTTTAGGCACCTACACATCAACTTCATCAGAAGTGCCTTATTGAAACATTCCAGCTCTATGATCCCCCATCCTCCCAACTCCTTAGGCTTTGCAATCATCTCCCACTTGGCCAGATGAAAGGATCCTTTCCCTAGACCTCCCTTCCAAGTAAAATCAGCCATAGTGCCTCGAATTTTTTTGATGATAGTCTGAGGAAAACACATCAGATGAGCCCAGTAGGTTGTCATTTGATGTAGGACTGTCTGAGTCAAAAACAATTGACCTCCTCTGGTCAACCATTTTTTCGACCAATTATGAATTCTCTTGTGAATTTTTTCTATGATCTAGAGCCAGTCACCCACAGAGTATTTCGTTTCACGAAGGCGAAAACCCAAATAAGTGATCCCTTCTTGCAACTTTGTCACTTTAAAATTGAACAATATCTGAATGAAATCAATGAATTCTAGGGATCCATCCGAGTGATAGAAGCATGATTTACCTGTATTCGCTTCCATTCTTGACGCAGCACAGAATTTTTGAGAATCTATGCCAGTTTCCCTCAACTGCTATGAATCATCATGCCGAAGAATAGTACATCATCCATTAAGAAATTGTGCAATGTATCCCCTTTGTTGGTTATGAGGATGCCTTTAAATTCATCTTTGGTCACAACCTTTTTAATATTTAGGCTGAGGTCATCCATTACGAGTATAAACATCAACGGAGATAAGGCACAACCTTGCCTTAGTCCCCTTCCAGGCCTGCAAAAATTCGATGCAGATCCATTTATAATGATTGCCATCGTGGTTGAATTTATGCATCCCATCACCCAATCAATAAAAATGGGATTCATTCCAATCTTGTGAAGAATCAGAGTTAAAAAGCTCCAATCAACTCTATCATAAGCTTTACTCAAATCTACTTTCATGATCCCCGCCTTAATCTTCCTTGTCACTATAGAATGCATCAATTCCTGTGTAATGGCCACAGTGTCATGAATACTACAGCCTAGTAAAAACCCAAACTGTTCAAGCAAAATGAACTTGGCTAAAATATCCTTTAATCGGTCAGCCAACAGTTTAGATCTGATTTTATAAAGGGTATTACATAAGGATATCGGCTTGTAGTCTTCAAATCCTCTGGGGCCTTTCTTTTCCGGAATAAGGACTATGAACGTTGCATTTAATCCGCCTCTGAATTTCCCTGTATTTTTTACTTCTTCTATCATATCTGTAATGTCAAATAAAAATAAGTAAGAAAAATGGATAAAGAAGTTTGGCGTCCATCCATCCGGACCTGGACTCTTATCCGCAAGGAATGATTTAAGGACAAAGGACACCTCTGCAATGGTAATCGGACACATCAACCTGTCATTCTCACTATCACCAAACATACATGGAAATGCCTCCAGTGCCGATAGTTGTTCAGTGATAAAATTTCCCTCCTACCTTTAAAAATGTACTCGAAATATTTGACCGCCGCTTCTTGAATGCCCTCTGTGGAGTTAATAGTCTCCCCATTTACCTCCAGGTCCCAAATTGATTTTTTCCTTCCATTGGAATAGTGATGAAAATATTTAGTATTGTTATCGCCTTCCTTAATCCAAGTAGCTCTACTCTTTAGGCGCCACACCAGTTCATGAACCAGCAAGATCTTCCTCCTCTCAGATTCCAATCGCTCGAGCTGGATCCAAATAGATGGGATTTGTATGCCGACCTCATATTCTTTTAGGATCTTCGAAATCTCATCGTTTATGTACTTTAACTCCTGCAATAAATGATATTTATCTGCTTTCTCCCAAATATTTACTTTTAATTTTAGGCTACATAGGTTACCAACCATTCTTTCTATCCCCTTATAGCCATTCCCTACAAAAATCTCAGCCATGTGCTTACGAACCAGATCATTAAAACTATCGTTGTTTAACCAAGCCCTGTTGAATTTGAAGGGTCTCCCCTTCATTCAATTTTCAAAATTCCATTCCATACTTAACGGCCTATGATCAGAGATCGTAAGATCCAACACCCTAACATGAAGTCCCCTAATCAATGGTAAGAGTGAATCCTGTACCAATATCTTGTTGATTATTTTCCCTAGAAATTCACCCCCATCACGACCATTGAACCAGGTCAGCCCCTCCCTTTCCAGTTTTAGATCAACAAGATTTGATGTTTTGAAGAGATCAAGTAAAATATCCTTAAATGGGTCTTTCCTCCCCCACAGACCCCAGGTCTCCCCCTCCCAGAGTGTACAATTAAAGTCCCCAGCCCATATGCTATTTTCCAGAGCTAATAAGCCACATGCAGCCACCTTACCCAAAAATATCCTCTTGTCTTTATACGAAGTGTATACGTTCATCAAATTGATCCGGTTCCGAAATCCTTTAATGAATATAGTTAAGAGAATGCCACCAATGAAGTTGAATTCCGTCAATGTGAACCTACATGGATCCCAAATTACCGCAAGTCCACCCGAACAACCCACAACATCAGTAGCGACCACGTTCCAATTTGGAAACAGTCCTTGACAGGTAGAAAGAGTGTGGTCAACAGTAGAAATGGTTTCTTGTAAGAAAATTATAGAAGGACAGATAGAGTGAAGCATACTCCATGGAGAGACCAGTTTATCTCTACCCCCCACCCCCCGAATATTCAAAGAGAGAAAGATCATGATGGACCCATAGAGGCAGGGGCCAATGCTCTAAGGACCCGGTCTAGTGCCAGGGTAACTGACACATCATGAAAGTTACCCGCAGGTTGATCGAGAATAGAGTCGACTTGAGCAGATAGATTTTTCCGCCGTGGCCTACCTTTCCCCTTTCTAATAGTTAAATTAAAAGTAGAATATGGGCTAGGTATGCGGACATGAGAGGAAGGATGGCCTACTTCAACAGTTAGGGGTTTCATCTCAGCCACAGGGTTTTGTAAAATAAAGTCCAGTTCGCTTCCTATGGATTTGTGGGGAGAAAGGCGAGAGGAGAATTCAAATGAGGGGGAGGAGCAAGGAAGTGGTGTGCGAGATTCCATCGGGGAAGAAGGAGGGGAGAGGACATAGGTCGAAGCAGGAATGAGGATGGGAGTGCATTCGCGGGGCATATTCCCTAATCTTGGTTCAACCCGCGCATCGAGAGTGGTACCGATATCCTTAGTATGCTCAACAGGTGAAGCAGTATCCACATCCACATCAACACTACTGTAACTGTAATCGAACAATAGCTTATGGTTTGAATACCACAGATTTTTACATTGGAATTGTTTCCATAACTCAAAGAACCGAAATAAAAAGTGTGAAAATAGATTTTTTTTTAAAGACTGCAGTAATAGAACCACGGGAGTGCACTGTAATATTTGCATTGTATTCATCCTTAAAGAGTGGATGAAGTCCTTCTTCAGATGGTGTGTTTTCCAAAGGAGTAAAAAACTATGTATTTTAGAGAAGTGTGTTTCAGATGATGTTTGTGTATGCATGCTATGGATCCCTTTTTAGAATGTGAAGGGACTTACTTATGCTCTAGTTTTAATAAAAATGAAACTTTAATAATTAATATGTAATTAAACCAATTTAATTTAATAATGTTTAATTTTATATATAATTTTTATAGTAATTTTATGGTTTTATCATATGACTTTATAACTATATATATAAAACAAGGCTAATAGTTACAATGCACCATAGTCCCCGCCTCTACCGCTAATTAAGTGGGGTCTTCATTTTGGTATTTGCACATGCTTTCTTTGCACACACCTCCTCTACACTGCTAATTTCTACACGTTGATTCTCAAGTTCCACATAGATTCACACAAACAAACTATCAAACCTCTGCACACTTTAATTCTCACATTCCATGTAGCTTTGTGAGAAAAGTGTAGAGTTTATTACTTGTATACAACCCATTCCATGCCTTTCATAATTCCATATACAACCCATTCCATGTCTTCCATAATTCCAATAGGTACACGACACTTTAAAATATGTCTCCATATTTAATCATGATGCCTAGGGTTTTTAATTTGAATTCAGAGGTTTTGTATTATATTTTTTGTTTATGAAAAGAATGAGCACTAATGTGGAAGTTTGCTAGTTTTCTTGTGTGCAGAGGTTTGAAATATCCACACAAGAAAACCTCCGCACACAAGTAAATTAGCAAACTTCCACACATTGATTCTCGGGTTCCACATAGCTACGCACAAACAAACTACCAAATCTCCACACACTTTAATTCTTGGATTCCACATAGCTTTGTGAGAAACGTTAATTTCTACAATTAGTGTTGGTGAAGTAGGAGTGTGTGAATTTTCAAATCACGATTAATGTGTGAATTCTAGACATGAAAAATGTCTCATTTTACCTTGCGTGGAGATTTGCTTGTGTGGAGCTTTCACTGTGCAAAAATCTCCTCAAAATAAAATCTCTACACACTCTCCCCACAATGGACTGGTAGTAATGTGTGTGCTAAATATGTCACAATAATTACCCAGATGAAAACCTTAAAGAAGCCCACAGGCATGCACATGGTAATGGTAGGTTGGAAATTGCAATAAAGGACATTCATATGGCACCATGTGACGAGGGTTGGTAAAGAAATTGGCATGAAAATTGGACTTTCCACTCTGTCCTAAAGGAATAGGTTAATACAAATCTTTTCTATTAAAACATTTTCTCTGCTTTTCCACCTATGGATTTCCCATTTTTTTAACCTCAACATCACCATCTAGATATGGCCTGTGAGCCGGACTAGCTTTCCATAGCCAATGCATCATAAATAGGATTTTTTAGAATTATGTTGAATATGTTTCATGTGACTTGACTCTACAAAAAAGTGCCAATAAGATCGTTGCCTTTTCATCTATGAATTTCATATATAAGGCTACCTCATGATCTACCGCATCTTGGATCTGTCTCGCCAAAGGTATAGAAACTCACTTGTATGCTTGTGATGCAAGAGAGGTGCGGCAACATGTCCCAACTTCGAGTCTACTTCACTCATTTTATGATCCAGGTGGATATTGGTGGTCGCCCATCAATTCCACTTGGACCTCCAATATTGTTTCTTTCAGTTTCCTTAATTGTAGCACAATTTACTATTTTTGGCAGTTTTTCGGGTCCTGAACTTATGGAGCCGTTTTGAGGCCCTAAACGTGGTATTTTTGGAAAAAATGTAAACACAAATCACTAACTAATTTTTGCAGTTGAAAGTAGTATTCCTCAGATAGATCTTTCTAATGAGGTATCATATGCGTCAAATGGAGATCGTATGTTAAAGTTATGACCCCAGGAAGTTGATGTACCAATTTACCCTAATGGGGCCCACAGTTTTGGCACTTCATCTCCTAGGTTTAGGTTTTTCATTATTTATCAATAATAAATAGGCCTTCGAGCCTCATTGTAACATAGTTCTAAGGCATGTAGCCGCCACATCTCTTCTCAGAGATAAGCTACTATTGCCTAAGCTAGTTTATTTCCATTTTGTATGTAAGCATTTTTTCAATTCTTTGATATTAATGAGATGAAGATTTATTTTCATTGCATCTATGTTTTTATGTTTATATATGTATTTTGTTGTGTTCCTACATAATTCTAGATTAACGGTATCAAATTGGCCTGCTCTTTCTCTATTTTTCTTTGCATATCCCCAACGAGGTTGAGGTATAAGGAGTTAGGGCTTGAATTGATTGAATCTTTGCAAGACCAACCTTGAAAACCCCAATGGCCTCCCATGGAAGAAGAAAATAAAGATGAGGGAGTAGGAGATCCTTTCAAAATATCACTTAAAGGATCCCTTGAGCAACAGAGGAACGCGATGATGGATAACTTTGCCTAGATCCTTCAGCGAATGCCCACATGCAACGCATCTTCATCAGGACGCCACTCTGGAGGCGCCACTCCCTTCAAGGTACAAGTCAAATTTGAAATTACCATATTTGAAGGCCAGATAGATACAAACATCATAGATAGATGGTTAAACTTATTGGAAGGATGTTTTTTGGTTCATGATTTTTCTAATAGAGAAAATATTACTTTCTCACCCCTCAAAGTCACCCCCCATGTCAAGGACTGTTGGGAAACCTACATCGAACAGAGGGATGAGAGAGAACCCTCACTATTTTCAGCCACACCCACTTGTAATTGTTTCCGAGAAGCCATCAAGGAACAATATTACCCCATGGGGAGCTATGAGAACAAGTACATACAATGCACTACACTGCGGAAACAAAGGGATCAAGATGTGCATGAGATGATGAATCTTTTCCATACCCTATGCAAAAAGTTGGATATCAAATATTCTAAGAAAAATATGGTGCTCAAGTACCGCATTTTTTTGCACAAATACATTCAGGAGGAAATGGAGTTCCTGGAAATCTCCTCACTGGGTGCAGCATACCGATATTATGCCAAGATTGAGCATAAATTTAAACAAAAGAAGCGAGACTTTGGATCTATGAATCTGAAGCAAGGGAAGGCACCCTTAAACCATAGAACAAAGGACAAAGCCAAGGTCGGGTGACCCATGAAGACCCATCGAAGCCACAAGAATATAACAACACCACGAAGACAAATAAAGACCTGGGAAAATGGTGTGAGTTCCATAAGAGCCCCACTCACAATACAAGTGAGTGTCGAGTCAACCAATCATTGGTTGCCGAACTGAAGGCTTCCGAGTTAGATAGATGTTCTAACTCTGATTCAGAACCTGACAAGGGGAATGAAAAAGGGAAGAATATTATTGATTCGGAACCCAACTCCATTGTAGCCACCACCAAGATCCATAATACTGAGCCAGAAGATATAGAGGAGGGGGAACATCTCTTCCACTCACAGATGTGGGTGAAGGGTTCTCTGTTGTAGTTCATGTTTGAAAACATGAGCCAAAAGAACCTCAATTCAACATAGGTCATGAAGCGGTTAGGCCTACTGACTACACCACACTCGCAGTCATACACCATCGGGTGGATTCACCAAGGACGAGATCTCTGCATCAGTAAACAGGGTCGCCTTCCATACACAATCAAGTCCTTCACATATAATGTATTGTGTGACATTTCTCCTCTTGATGTTTATGATGTATTATTAGGCCAACCATACTTGTGGAAGTTTCATGTTGTGTATGATTCTAGGGCTTGCACTATTATCATTACTATGGGTAGTAAGTTCTACAGGATACCAGAGGTAGCACCGCCTACTTCCATATCTTTAATCTATGTTAAGAAATACAGTAATATAATTTCTCAAAATGTGAAATTTGGCTTCCTTATGATTCACCCTCGGGGAAAGAATAAAATTGTGGCCACCTCCATAGCCTCCAAATAGGGCCCGTCCGCACCGCAGCAGCAAATGGACAAGGTCGTGGAGGAGTATAGGGAAATCTTCACCTTAGCCACAGTGGTACCCATACACTATCAGGTCAAGTACTCCATCGATATAACCTTGGGCGTGCCACTACCCAATGGAACGATGTACCGACGCTCTATTTTAGAGAACAACGAAATCAAGAAGGAGATTTAGGAGTTGTTGTAGAAAGGGCGCATCAGGCCAAGTTCATCACCCTGTGGGAACCTGATCATGTTGGTATAGAAGAACGACGAAACCTGGAGGCTCTGTATTTATTATCGGTCTCTAAATAAAATCACTATCTAGAATAGGTATCCAATCCCACGAATTGATGACCTTCTGGATCAGCTGAAGGGGGACAAATATTTTAGCAAGATTGATTTGAAGTATGGTTTTCACCAGGTACCGATTGAACCATCCAATGTGTGGAATACTTTCTTTAAATCTAAGGAGGGAATTTTTAAATGGTTGTTCATTCCTTTCGGGTTGACAAATTCAAACGCAACCTTCATGCGGATGATGGACGAAATCTAGCGGCCCTTCACTAACTTGTTTGTGGTGGTGTACCTGGACGAAATTGTGATCTTCAGCCAAAGTTGGGAAGAGCACATACACCATATTCGACGGGTCCTCCAAACCTTGCAACAACACAAATTGTGTGTAAATTTGGAGAAATTCACTTTTGGTATGACCCAGGTTAAATATATGGGAACATCATTTATGAGCAGGGCATGCATGTAGACCCGCCCATGATATAATTTATTCAGGATTGGACAGCCCCAACCACTCTAACATAGCTCCGCAACTTTCTGGGTCTTGCCAATTTCTATCATAGGTTTGTGTTGGGATTCTCTCATATCACTTGGCCTTTGAGTCAAGTCACCAAAGGCAGAGTAAAGGAAAATTTATTTTGGTCTGAATCCCAACAACAAGCGTTTTCCGAGTTGAAGGATCACCTTTCCTATGCACTAGTGCTTACATTACCAAACCTGTAGCAACCATTTTAAATTGAGACAGATGCCTCCGAATATGTTATTGGTGCAGTCCTTACCCAACAAGGCCATCTAGTGGCATATAACATTGAGACACTTTCATATACAATATGAAAGTATCCCACCTATGACAAGGAGATGTATTTCATTATGTAGTCTTGCTGACAATGGAAACATTACATTCTAGGGAAGGAGACATTCATCCCCAGAGACCACCGATCCTTGTAGTTCATAAAAATACAAGGAAAGCTGAAGAACAATCTCCATCATAAGTGGTCCACATATCTGCAAAAAATCCATTTAAAAATTAAGTACAAGAAGGGCGGCACTAATAATGCTGTATACTGCCTCAACCAACCGTCAGTTATGACGCTGACCATTGTGCTCCACTCTTGTGGACACAAGACTTCGGGATGGCCGCATCTTTACAAGAGTGATCCAGAAGTCGACACCACATACCAGATGCTCCTAGAAGGTAAGCAAGTTCCAGACTTTCACCTCTAGGACACACTATTATGCCACCTAGGACATCTATGTGTTTCTACAAGCGATTGTGCTAAGATGATTTGGGAGGTGCACTACAGTAATATCGCTAGACATTTTGGGCTAGAGAAGATAGTGGAAGTGTTGTAGAAGTAATTTTATTGCTTGAACCTTCGACATGATGTTGGGAAGTACATCATATCTTGCACTGCCTGCGCCATTTCCAAACCTACAATAAATAAGAAAGGCCTATATACTCCTCTACCTACTCCTAGCTAGCCCTAAGAATCCATCTCCACGAATTAAATGTCAATTTTTCCTTTTACCAAGCATGGCAACGACTATGTTTTCATAGTCGTCTACATATTCTCTAAGATGGTCATTCTAGCGGCCTGAAAGAAGAGTATCACATCAAAAACCACTGCCAAACTCTTATTTGAACGATCATGGTTACACTTTGGAATCCCATAGTCCATTATCTAAGATCGGGACACCCAGTTCCTAAGTGCACTATGGTCAAGCCTCTAGTTGTTGTTGGATACCAAGCTCACTAGGTCCACAACCTTCCACCCAAAAATGATGGCCAAACAAAGGTCATCAATAGGATGATCGTGCACATCTTGCACATGTACAACTCAAAACACCCATGCACATGGGATGAGATCCTTCCCTATGTCCAACACATCTAAAATAGATCTCTCCACAACTTAACTCACCATAGCCCCTTTCATGTGGGATTGGGATTCCAGCCAATATTTCTCATTGATGTTGTTATACCATTTTCAACTACTCTTGCATATTCGGCTCATGTCCAGTATAAAGTTGAAAAGGCTAACAACTTCATTGAGCACATTCAGTACATCCACCAGTAGATCCATGAAATATTGGACATAGAAAATGTTAAGTAAAAATAGCATCATGATCAGCATCGGGTGCCACACAAGTTCCAAGTGGGAACAAATTTTGGTTACAATTGCAGAAGGAGTGCCTCGTTGGGGCACACCGTAAGCATCACCCACTCTGATATGGGACTTACGCCATCACTAAGGCTATAGGGGACAATGTTTTTGAGCTCAGTATTCCACCGTTCCTTGACCTACACCCAGTTTTCAATGTGGACCACCTTCATCCACACTTTCCACCATTACTAGACACATCAGACATTGCAGAACAACTCACACCAATAGAGATTAACCCATACTACATGGAATAGGCCACAATTGATCACATCATGGACACACGGATCAAGAACACTCACTAGTAGAAGATCCCAATATATCAGGTTGTCAAAGTTGTCCAACTCCTGCACCAAGGCAAGTGGCTCATCAGGGACCAATTTCAGCAGAAGTTTTCCCATCTCATGGACGCACTAAAGGCAAAGGGGATCATTGCTTCTTAAGGGGGCAGAACTGATCCAGGTGGATATTGGTGGCCAGATGCCAATTCCACTTGGACCTCGACTATTGTTTCTTTCAGTTTCCTTAATTGTAACACTGTTTACTATTTTTGGTAGTTTTCCAGGTCCTAAACTTTCAGAGCCTTTTTGAGGCCTTAAATGACGTTTTTTGGAAAATAGGAAAATATGAGTCGTTAACCAATGACTACAGTCAAAATTTTTATTCCTTGGATAGACATTTCTAACAAGGCATCATATGCATTAAGCGGATATTATATGCCAAAGTTACAACCCCAAGAAGCTAATGTACCAATTTACCCCAATGGGGCCCATAATTTTGGTGCTTCATCTCCTAGGGTTAGGTTTTTGGATGTTTAGGTTTTCCATTGTTTCTAAATAATAAATAGGTTTTCGAGCGTCCTTTTAACACAGTTTATAGGCATGTATCCACCACATCTCTTCTCAAAGATAAACTACCAACGTCTGAGCTAATTTATTTCAATTTTGCATGTAAGATTTTTTGAGCTCTTTGATATTAATGAAATGAAAATTTATTTATGTTGCATTTCTATGTTTATGTTTATATATATATTTGTATTATGTTATGTTGTGTAAGTCTGGATCATTTTATCCCTGAGCTACAAAAGAAGACACTCTAAACTACCACAACACCAACAAGCCATTCGTTTCGCAGCTGACATGTGCTTGGCTTGCACTGCGAACATGGTCTCTACCTAGACTCAAGCTTTGAACCTCCACCTCATGCGCAAAGAAAATATGATGACAATAATAAAGAGTAATAAATCGCCCCTTCGTCAAAGCTGCATAATAACGCTGGCCAGAAATATTAGATTATTCTCTCTCAATTATGAGTGTTATAATAATGTTGATCATTAAAGAGGAGGCCATGATCATGGCACCATTGATAGGGTTCTCTCTCTCTCTCTATATATAGGCTTGTGGAGGGTGGCCAGAGGAAGCCCATGTGCGAAGGTGCACCCTCTCGTTTCCGCCTCCGCACTCTTCCTTTGCACTCAACATCGTTACTAATTATATCGGCGGTCAAAATGCATTGAATTGAATAGACGTGGTGATTAATATAACCTTTCTTGCTTTTAAATGTTGCAAATTAATATTAATAATGAAATCATGCCTCATTAAAATATTATCCAGTGAAAAGACCAAGCAAGATTTGAATTGATGCTTAGTTCATCCTTCAGGACCAGAGACTAGTCTATTTCCAATATATGAACCATTGGAAAGCCAATATACAAGATATCCTGCTCCTGATATAAAGGGAAAAGCTCCAGAAGCATACACATTCCATCCAGATGCCCATAGAAAATGGAATGTAGATAATTTGACAGTAAATCAGATTAGACAGGTGATTGATTTAATGTTCATTGAATATAAGATGATGTGTCTAAGGGGAAAGTCTGAAATTGATGCATGTAAAACTCTAATTCAGTGTTTTACTGGTATTTTGGCAAAATGGCGGGAAATAGCACATTCCATCCAGATGCCCATAGAAAATGGAATGTAGATAATTTGACAGTAAATCAGATTAGACAGGTGATTGATTTAATGTTCATTGAATATAAGATGATGTGTCTAAGGGGAAAGTCTGAAATTGATGCATGTAAAACTCTAATTCAGTGTTTTACTGGTATTTTGGCAAAATGGCGGGAAATAGAATCATCCCCAGCACTCATCAAGAAAATGGAAAATGAAACATTAAAAGATGAACAAGGTGATATTGTATTTAATCCAGATGGTACTCCCCAAGGCAACATGATTGGTGCTTTGACTTCCATGATTCTGGAACACTGGTGTGGTTTAGAAATAGAGATAGCTGATAAGAATGAAATGATTCTTATGAATATAAAATGTCATAAGCTATCACAGTATGAATAATTTCATCGAGATTGGAAGCAAATAATCTTTTTGGTTAAAGATCCTCAAAATCTGCTCTAGAAGCAAGTATATCTTGCTGCATTTACTTCTAAATTTGTTGACTTGATTAAACAACATGATGCATTCCAGTTGCCATTTGAGTCATACACATGGAGAGAAATATATACAATTATCACCAAGACAATGGTTGGATTATGTACTAATATGAAGATGAATAACTCTCTGCAGAAAATGTCTAGATTGCCTAACCAAAAATCTATTTGTCACAAGTATAGTCTTTCTCTAGATGATCCTGTTGTCAAAAGAAGAAAGGCAAAGAAGCATGCAAATAAAGCACAGAAGCAAAAGAAAATATATCCAAGCAGATACAACAAATCAAATAGGGGTCAACAGAAAAGAAAGGGATATTACAAATATGTCCCAAAGACCCATTATTATCAGCCAACTGACATCCATCTGCGCTCTCATAAGCAGGAAAATGGGACAAATTGACCTGTTGGTTATGTGGCAAACCAGGTCATACTTCTTCAAGATGTTCAGATGTAGTTGAATAAAAAAGGAATAGAGGAAGAAAGTCTCAAGAAGCCGCTAAAGGAAAGAAAATTGTAAAAGTTGAATCTCAGCCACTATGTCTCAGATGTGGTTCCAAAAACCACCGAACTGAAAACTGTCCAAATGTTGTGTTCAGAGATCAACTCCAACAATTCAAAGAAGAAGACTCCTCTAATTCCCAGAGTTCCTATTCTTATTCTGAATCAGAAGAGGAATATCATGTTCAAGCCACATGTTTTAGCTCAGATTCTGACAACTATTCTTGTCAATCTGAACCCAGTACTTCAAACGGTGATTCTAATGATCCTGAAGTTTCCAACTTGTCTCAGTAGTTTAAAGAAAAAATTCTCATGGCCTAGACTGCTAAAGATGCAGAATTGAAAATTATGTCCCAAATCAGAGCACTTGACGAAGGAGATATGAAAGAAAAGCTTCTTGAAGCATTTTTATCTCAAGTGCACAGTACTAAGAAGACTTCTTCTTCATAGCCGAAGTTTATTGATGCCTCTTTTGAACGAAACACTAAAGCCTTCCAGTGGAGTCAACTGTAGAGCAAAGTGCGACAAATCACTTTGGGGGAGGTAAGTAGAGAGATTCACACCTTAAAATCTGAAATTTCTACTTTGAAAGAAAAAGTTTCTTCATTAGAAAAAGGAAAATTTCATGAAGAAGAAGAAGAAAGTTATTTTGAGCCCAAGAATACAAATGTGAAAATTTTTGAAGGTAAGAAAGATAAGGATACTGGTTTTAGAGAAATGAGATTGTTAACAATCCAGTATCAACATCATCATGTTCTATTGAATATTTTTATTCAAGGACAAATGTTTTCTATGAAAACATTAATAGATTCAGGAGCCGACATAAATGTCCTGAATGAGAAAGAATCCCATCCAAATACTGGATCAAAGCCAGAAGAAAGGTTTTTGGATTGGGAAATAAAGAATTACAGTATGAGGTTCCAGAAGGAAGTATTTGTTTTGATAAGCATTTCATTAAGCTCAAATTTGCAATTTCAGATATTCCTATTGATTGCATCTTAAGCAATGTTTTTCTAGCAGCAGTAGAACCTCATGGATCAGCGAGATTAAAGGATAATAAGGCTGTTTATTTTATCACTGTGCCAAGTACAAATGGGAGATCAAAGAAAATCAAACTGCCTTATATTTCTACTCCCAGACTCTCCACCATAGTCCAGGCCATGCAAAAATTAGACTTAGCCAAAAACAAACTTGAAGATCTCAAGGATCTAAAGGAGACATTGAGAATTGAAGAACAATTAGAATCTCTTGATGTTCAAAGACAAATCTCTGTTCTAAAGCAGAAAATTGAGGCAGAATGTTGCGCAAAAGAGCCAAATGCATTGTTTCATAGAAAACAACACTATGTTGAGTTGCCTTACAAATATGATTATACAGGCAGGCCCTGTAAGAGTAAGGCTATTCCTATGAGCAGAGAATATAGAGAATTATGCAGTAAAGAGATTGATGATTTGTTGAATTTTTTTTTTATTAGAGAGTCAGACAGTCCATGGAACTGTTATGGCTTCTATGTGAATAAGAGATCAGAACAGATCAGAGGAATTCCTAGACTTGTTATCAATTACAAGCCTTTGAATATTGTTCTTGCAGATAACACATATCCCATTCCACATAAGAATGAGCTTTTAGCCAAAATTACAGGAGCAAAGATATTCTCAAAGTTTGACATGAAGTCAGGATTCTGGCGGGTGACCATTAAAGAGGAAGATAAGTTCAAAACAACATTCAACGTTCCTGCATGCCACTATGGGTGGAACGTGATGCCTTTTGGTTTAAAGCACGCGCCATCAAAATTCCAAAAGGTGATGGATTCCATTTTCAAACCATATTTTAAATGGTTGATTGTGTACATAGATGACATTTTAATTTTTTCCAAAAAATTTACATGATCATTTCAAACATGTAAATATTTTCTAAGAGTTGTGTACATAGATGAAATTTTAATTTTTTCCAAAAATTTACATGATCATTTCAAACATGTAAATATTTTTCTAAGAGTTGTAAAGAATAATGGCCTAGTCCTCAGTAAGAAGAAGATAGAAATGTTTCAAACTTCTATCAAGTTTTTAGGCCATACCATCAAAGAAGGACATATATCTTTGCAAAAACATGCTTTAGAGTTTGCAGATAGATTTCCTGATGTTATTTTAGACAAAACTCAGTTGCAAAGATTTCTTGGTTGCTTAAATTATGTAAGCAGTTCTACAAAGATTGTGCCATAGATAGAGCATTGCTAAACCAAAGGCTTCAGAAAAATCCTAAGCCATGGACTGAAGAACACACTCAAGCAGTCATAAACATCAAAGCAAAGGTAAAACATTTGCCTATTCTTTATGTTGCAGATGATTAAGCTGATAAAATTGTTGAAAGTGATGCTAGCAATGAAGGATGGGGAGGTGTTCTCAAACAGAAAAAGGATGGCACAGAACAAGTAGTTCAGTTTGCATCTGGTAAGTGGAGCTCAGCTGAAAAGAATTATTCCACAATAGAGAAAGGAGTTAAAGCTGCATGGAACTGTGTGGAAAAATTTGAGATCCACTTAGTAAATAAGAAATTTCTTTTAAGAATTGATGCTTCAGCTATGCAAAAAGTCTTGACTAAAGATATTAGAAGAGCTAGTGAATCCAAGTTTGCTAGATGGCAAGCTTTGTTTGCTAACTGTGACTTTGATGTAGAACACATCAAAGGAGAACTAAACTGTCTTCCAGACCTTTTAAGCAGGGAATACATTCAAGAGACACCAGAGGCACAAGTCATGGTTCTAGTAGCATAATGGGATCAAAGTCACCAAAGAGAAATCCTAAGGACTATCCCAGAAGATAAAAGTTTGGCTGAGTATCGAGATGAATGGAGGCCTACTTGGCAATTGAGAAATACTAAAGTCTTAGATGCCAATCTGTAAAACCATACAGATCTTCAACATCTTGTACCTGAAAGACAAGTATACCCAAGGGGCAGTAAGTGGATTCATGATATGGTGTACTTAAAGAGTATGGCAGCATCTTATGAGGCCGAACAGTCATTG
The DNA here is from genome assembly GCA_034641835.2 of Pinus albicaulis. NCBI lineage: Eukaryota > Viridiplantae > Streptophyta > Pinopsida > Pinales > Pinaceae > Pinus > Pinus albicaulis. Next base: position 1,322,135,565 of record CM076572.1, read on the forward strand.
GCAAATGACTTTCTAGATATCTCAGTAATTTGGAATGAAGGTGGTGATAGAAGGAGAATCTATCACAATTACCTGGTCATCAACAGAACAAGAAACCCTGAATGGACATGGACAAATTTCAATCAATGGCCAGGGAATAATCCAGATTTAATATTCCCTAAAACTATTTACAATTTCTCAGGGTACAAAAAGTTATGGTGGGATCTTCTTAACAAAGATGGTAAAAATGAAACCCATTATACTAAACTTAAATTTGGTGCTACATGGATTATGCAGGGAAACCAACAACCAGATTGGTTGCAAGACTGGTGGAGTGATTATGGGCTTAACAAAATTGCTATAGACCTAGTATCTTATGAATCATACTTCCAGAATGAATGCAACTGGTGTATTGAGAATGGAATTGGTGAATGCTTTCATACACCCTGTCAGAAGATTGGTGATCTTCGTTATGTAGAAGATGTTAAAAATTTAATGCAACACATGATGCAGCATAATCAATGGCTGGTGATGACGAAGATCAAGCACCAAATAGTGCTGAATAAACCCATGATTGTCAGGAGAATCTACACCAAAGCATGGAACGACAAAACATATCAAAGGTACAGATTTCTTGGAATAAAAATCTTAGATGACCCAGCAGAAAGTGGTTCTCGTGGACTCCACTAAATCAAAAAATCTCCACTTTGTATTGTCTCCCAGTCACAGGGATATTGTGATCAGTTTTTCTCGAGGACTTTTCCAGTAAAAAAGTATCCTCTGTGTAAATATTCCTGACACAGTTCTCGCGGGCCTTCTGTACTTAAAGGCATCCACTTTGTTTTGTCTATCACATGCACATGTCCGGATTTTGGAATCTCTGTGCGGATGTCGCCTCGGCATTACCCGAAAAAAATGATTCCACATCCATGTCATTAGTTGGTACCGACCCGATTTGATTGATTGTCCCCCTTCTCATTCTATATAAAGAAGGTAAGGCTCATTCATTCGGCATCAGATGTTAGGGAGTCTTAGAGTCTGAGTTTTGTGAGTTTTTTATTCAGAGCCTGTATTCTTCCTACTCTGCATCTGCGAGTTTCAAACTCGATTTGCTTGCATCACGGAGATCAGTTCCAAGTCTAGAGTCTGATCTGAGAAGCTTGCGGGTCAGTGTGCTCGGCACTGATCAGAACCTAAAGTGGCCAGATCTCATAGTTTGAGTCTGTAAATTTGTCTGTGTGTTTATGTTCTATAGACTGAGTCTGTAATTGGTCAGGTAGCCTCTAGTAAGCTATCTCAGTCATTGAGAAGCGCATTCTGGTAAATGCCATTACAATCGATCTCAGGAATGAACCTCTGAGTCTGAAAGATCAGATTTGTAAATCTTCTGAAATTATCAATAAAGAGTGAGAATTTTCCGCATCATTTGAATACTGTAAACTCTGTGCTTACAATCATTGCTGTTGAGGTAGTATCTGTCTTGCTTATAATCACTTGAGGTTCATCAGAGGTTCGCGAAAACTCCTAGGGATGCCAAGGCTGTTGAAGGCGAGGGAAGCCATGTGTAGGCCACAAGAGTGTGATGGTGCAAAGTAGGTTCGTGTAAAGGATTATAAGAATTGAAGATAGAGAAGAGACTCAACAAGGCCAAGACAACTTGTGTTGCTGCTGCAAGCTTCAGTCAGGAAGCCCCTGCAAGAAATTGGTATCAGAGTTAGTACTGTTTCACTGGTTCGAGAAGGTTAGTATTCAAAACTAAACTCTTTATTGAAGAATGGATTCTACCAGAAGATCAGTTTCTTTCCGTGAGATAGAGAATAAAGACCAAGCTGAGCAAAATCCTCTCAGAGATATGTTTGCTAGTTCATCTAGTCGTTTTATAAATTCTGCTGAATTAGAATTTATAGAAATTCAGCCAGCTGCCAGAGAGCAGTTACCTGCGATAAATGCATCCAATGTATATGGTTATTAATATGACTTTTGAGTTTTTAATTTTTTTGTTTTATATAAAATTTTAATGTTCACTGTCCAGCTCATTATGGGTGCTATCAGTGGCTAGCGGAAGTCCTATGGAGGGTGGTTAGCGAAAGCCAATGTGCGGAGGTGCACCCTCTCAACACTCTTCCTCCGCACTTCGTATCACTGCGAACGATATCGACAGTCAAACTGCATTGAATTGAATGGACGAGGTGATTAATATAACATTTCCCGCTTCTTAAGTGTTGCACATTAATATTAATATTGAAATAATGTTTCATTAAATGATTGTCCAGTGAAAATACCAAGGGTGATTTGAATTAACGCTTAGTTCATCCTTTATTACTCACATAAAATGGTTATTAATATGACTTTTGGGTTTGTTTTTTTTAATGTTGTGCATAAAATTTTGGTGGCCCTCTCGTTTCTGCCTCCGCACTCTACATCCCTGCTAACGATATAGGCGGTCAAACTGCATTGAATTGAATGGATGTTGTGATTAATATAACCTTTCCCGCTTTTAATTGTTGCACATTAATATTAACCAGCAGTGAAAAAAACTCACAGAACAATAATCTAGAAATTTTGATAAAATTTTCAAAAAATTAAGTAAAAATTTTTGAAAATTTGAATTATAGTAGTTAAACTTAAGTAGTATTTTAGGTGTTCTATAAGTTTTTGATAGTGTTGAATCTATTTCCACTATTAAAAATGCCATTCAAACACTTCAACTACTTTATTTTTTGAAATTTATTTTTATCAAATTTAAACCAAAAAACTGACATCTCTGTTTGGTCGGGTCAGTAAACAACTCCTAATATTAATATCGAAATCATTTCTCATTAAAAGATTGTCCAGTACAAACCCATTGTGATTTGAATTGACAATTACTCACACAAAATGGTTATTAATGTCTTTGGACTCTCCAGCTCATTATGCATTATGATAGAGATGTCCTAAAATAAACATTTCCCTTGAATGATATAGCGACTTAGCCAACTTCTACGATATTGATTGGTTTAATCACCCTCTGGCTTTCTTCATGGGCGTTTGACTAGAATCACCATGCTGCTAAGATATTTTACTGTTAGACGTGTTTTGTGTAGACTAGTGACATGGAAAAGGTGGATGTGATATCGATTGTCAAATTCTTTATCGCTACTGTCAATGCTAGGTGGAAGAGAAAGGCAATAATCCTATTTCGGTATTTGATGTTATGTTGTATACCTCTGTACTTTCTAAATTACTTCCCATCGTTTTCACAAATACTAGGGGCGGTAATTGTGGGAAACAATAATTGGAGACACAGTTTTGATCCTCATGATGAATGCGTGTTATGCTCAACCTATCCTTTTTACATGTAACAACTTATGAAATCATGTGCAGTGTGACCTGTCAAAAAAAGTTGAACAAGATGTTATAAGAGAATAGGATGCATTGGGTGTGATTTTTCATGGCCCGCAATGGCTCGTTCAATCAACAATAAACATAGATCTTGATCTTCCATTGGATATTACTCACGTGGTATCATGCAATCTTTTGAGTTTTGATATTAATTGTTAGTTTTAATAGAAAATACATACAAAGATGCATAGTAGTGTGAACCAATCAATTTTCAACATATGAACTGAGTTCTTCGTGAACAGAAGCGGGATGGATCTTTGTGTGTTAATTGAACAACACTCTAGGTATAAGAATTCCTATTTCCTATGCCTTGATGTCGGTTGACTAAGACAATTACACATGTGCTTTTCATTTCTGGACGTCCATTGCCTAAAGCCTAAATTTCGTCCAATATTTCAAGACTTTTGTCTTATTCCACTGCAAAATCATTTTCCATCTTCATCAGATTGCACTCTTCGAAAATATTAAATCTGATCGTTGTCATCATGTTCATGCCATACCCCTTTGATAACATGTTTATAAAAACAAATATATATCAATAACTTCAATGTCGCTCGTGTCATGCGAGACTTGTTGGAATGTGTAATTCCTACTTGTCTTAAGTTGTGACTTTTTATGTATAGAGTTTGTTCTTATTCCATAGGTTAGCTAAGACTAAGTTCCTAGTTTGGTGTGAGGTTGATATATTCTCTCAACCAACTTATTGTGTGTCCAAGACAGCTTATCTATCTTGAGACAATACATCATGTATATATGTAACTCTATTTGATTAATAGAACATAGCGTGTATCTGAAATTTTATCTTGGTATCAGAGCCCGTATGGGTTTGCGCCGAGGAAAATAAATGAGTGTGATTGTATTAATATTTTTTGTTGTCCATGGGGAGTTGCAAGGGTGGTGAGCGACCTGATAGAGGGAGGGTAGTGTTGATTTTTTCGATGGTGCCCACAATGCTAAGATCACTGCCTATGTTGGTGATCGTGCTGCTTGAGCGGTGAGCTGAGGAATGCTGCCACCACAGAGACACAGAGGAATGTTGCCAAGAGGTGAGGAGCGCTGTGCTGCCAGGTCTCCAAGGCCGTGAGCTCAACGAGGCAAGGCCGGTGAAGGATTTGCTGCCCGGAGCGCTGCTACAGTCGCAGCCTCACCACCTGAGTGTGGCTGCCTCCTTCGTACGCTGTCTACATATCACATTTGTTGCTAATCTTTGCTGCACGTGCTTCTGCTGCCTCAAAGGAACGCTGCAGGCAGTTCTGTGATTTGGCGCTGCTGTGGTGGATCGAACAATGTGGTTCCACTGCTGTGACAACCATCCTGATAGATGGTAGAAAGAACTTGGTTGCAAATGTTGGTGACTCTAGAGCAGTTTTATCAAAGAATGGAAAAACCTCTCAACTTTCAGTCGATCATGAACTTAGCACTAGCGCTAAACATGGAAGCATTGACAATAGAGGCGGATCGCATCAACACAACAGAAGCGAGCTGCAGATTGGATCTCAGCGTGTAGAGGTGGATCAGAGGGCTTTGGCATTGTGGACGACATTGCCCATTGCCAACAAGGTCTTCTGTCATGTCTGCCTTGCATTGGAAGAGGCCATATACTCTGCCAGAAACATTGTAATGTTCCTTTTTCAGGAAATTTCTACAACAATGAGAATATCTCCAGATATTCTAAAGTTGGAGCTCCAGCAATAAGCAAGCACAATATTGGTGCAGTAGCAACACTTAACTCATAAAAACATGAGAGAAATCCATAGCTTTCTTATTAAATGATAGCAGCAACAACAGAATACAAGATCTTGAGGAAAATGATACTCAAGATGAGCAATGCTCAGCCTCAAAGAACAAGTACATCAACCATGACAAAACCACTGCTACATATGTATGCTCAAGCTATGACTGCGCAGTCTATGAAGGGAAATTGCTGCATAAAAGTGTCAATACACAAATATATCAATATGTGGCTCAAATAAAATAGGGGGAGTAAGATCTCAGCCCCTGGAAACAATAATGCACAATCCCTAAAAGGATTGGCTGCAAAACATACAAAATGGCAATTCCTCAGAAATGTCGGAGTTGCTGGGTTGTTGCAGCAACTCAGAAATAGAACTAGATGGAGATGGCTGAATTTGATGCTCAAACTGAATGTGCCTCCTCCAATGGATCTTTCAAGTGAAAGGCTGATCCTTTCACTAAAGATCTCTCCCTCCAATACTCTGCAAGAGCCCCACTGCAAATGCTCCTCTCAAAATAATGCAGTCTCTGAATGGAACTGTGCTGTAGGGCTATGGAAAGAGTTGGCCTTAATGCCAAAGTCTGCAATATGCTCCGGAAAGCCTCCAAACTGATATCCCAAAGGAAAGAGGGACTCCTCCTCTGAAAAATAGCTGAAGGGGATGGTGTAGTGAACCCTCACTGCAACACCCAACAACAAAACATTAATATGCTGCAGAAATAATGCTGTCCTGATGGAGGATGCTTGGCCTTAAGCCTGGATGTGAGGAAAATGAAGAACAATCCCTCAAGAGACCTCTCAAGAAGGAGAAGGAATCCTAAACATGAATTCCTCCGGAAATTCTTGCTAAACAGCAAAGAATGCTCAATTGTCTCTATAGACAATGAAATGAATAATACAAGCATGAGAAACAATGGTTGCCTTGTTGTCCTTTTAAACAAATGAAAGCTCCGTTAGGGTTTCCTCCACCAAATTTCCCTTTCCTCATTCATATTGCGCTGACTTCCTAAGTAAGCCACTCCTCTTATGGTTGCGCTGTTGACTTGGTCAACTTAACCAAGTCTCCTAACAAATATCATTGTTCACACATGAGGGGGTGCACACCAGCTCCAAAGTTGATCCCCTTTCATACTTAGAGGGATTTTATTGAGGTTTTTATTATGCAATGGGTTTCCTTACCCATTTATTCTCTTCCTAGGTGAAATTAGAAAAATTAATGTTCCAAATTATTATCGGAAAATTTTGGAACATTACAGTCCTCCCCTCCCAAATTTTGCTTGTCCCCAAGCAACTGCAAGGACAGAACTAGAAGCCTCTCCTCAAGGCATAGAGTCTATAATGTGTTGAGGAACATATTCCTCATGTGGATCCTCCATCCCCAAGAAATCATCCATGCAAAATGAGTTACCTCCCAACTAGGCAACTCCTGGAAACTGTCTTCCACCTTTGGCTCCGGAAAAGTAGGTGGGATGAAAATCTGCTCATGGTAGACAATGTAGCCTACCCCACGCTGTCCATCTTTCCACTCATGATAAGTGTAGAGAAAGTGTTGATCCTGGGCTGCAAAATACTTGCCCTCAAGTGGCAATATGAAGACTAGATCCCCAAGGACCTCTCCTCCAACGCTGCAAATCATGCTGGCCCAAGTCTCTCCATATATGATGAGTTGGATGTCATCATCATATGGCATCTCATTCCTCATATGGATCACCTCATAAAGAAACAAATGAGTTGCTGTAGTGGCCATTCCATCTCCCATGCTTCCTTTAGAACATGTAGTGCAAACTATGTGGGAGTTTTCTCCCTCCAAGGACACATCCACCTAATGTGTCTCTCTTCCAATCATGCTCCCAAGGAAAGCTCTAGCAATATCAATCAAGGGAACCATAAGGAGAATCATCCTGGCTGCCATGTGAAGTAAAGGAGAAGGAAAATGGTCCCTCAAATGTAGTCAATGCAGTTTGACTCTCCACTGCCATAGAAAATAAAATGATGGGTGGCCTCCCCACTATTTGCTTGCTACCCCATTCTTCTGGAGAAAGTGGATGATGTGATGTGCAATGTAGGTATGTTCTCCATGAGAAATTTCCTCCCCATCTCCTCTTAGGGAGTGATCATCCATAATGGCCTCATGTAGACCATCAAATCTAGAAGGAAGAATATCCCTCCTTTGAGAAAATCCCTGCACATATATGGTTAAGAGGTGCATATATATAGAAAGATCATTATGCAAATCAACAATACTCTCACCATATGCTTTGCTCATATAAATGGAGTGGCTCATAGATGAGTCTCCCCTCATCCTCAAAGGGAAAAAAGTTGACTGTGCTAACTCCTCCAACTCCTTATGATCCATGGAGTGCCTCCTCAAAGTCTTCAAGTGGTTTTTCCCACAAGAAGGAAAGAAATGAAATGTGGCCCTCATGGTTGGCCCATAGCTTCTCCTGAAATGTACAAAATGTATAGTAAGGAGAGTCATGCTCCCAATGGGCATCCTTAATCTCAAGCCCACTCTCCAATAAAAGCCTCCCATGAACACATACATATCAGAAATACATGGAAGCAAAAACCAATAGAAACAAGTTGTCACATGACAACTGAAAAGTGGATCAAGGTCCCACACAAGGAACCAGCGCAGTGCATGCCCCGCCTGCACCAAATCAAACAAAAACAAGTGCTCTCCTAGCCACTTGTTTTCTGCCACAATCATGTTACAAGATATAAACATGGAAGTACAAAAAGGTGCCAATCGTGCACACCAAATGGCTCCAAGTACATCATGATACAATATACAAGAAGGAATAATCCTCCTTGGTACAATATGCTGCTCATAAAAAGAAAAGAAGTACAAGACATAAGGTGGAATTGTACATTCTCCATCATGCACTAGAAGAATTGAGCTGAAATGGCTCAACTGAAAATGCTCCCTTACTCTCCATGAGTAGGAAGGTGGCTGTGACCTCCTCTCCATCATCATCCGGGCTCTTCATCTCTCCATATGCTGAAATATGTCTTGCTGAATTCCCTCCCAAATGAACTCCTCTGCCAAGGCAAGATATGCATCAAAGTGCATGGAAAAGAAGTCCTCTTGTGCTACATGCAACAACTTCTCCTTGAGACTAGAATCTCTAGTCAAGAAGACCCTGCCAAGGGAATAGATGACCATATCATCCATCATATACTCATCATCTCTACCCGGGTCATCTAGAATCATGCATGCATCAAGATCCATGGAGTACTCAACTAAGTGCTGAGATCTCCACTAAGGATCAATCCTCCTCAAGGACAGTGCTGGTGATTTGGCATGTGTAGCTCTCCTCAAGCTGTTGTCTGCTACTTTGACATCCCTCATGCCAAAGTTCTCCTCCAAACTCTCCACCTCTCCAAAATACAAGAGCGGTGAATCCAAAGACAAAATGTCTCTCATCAATGATAGATCAGGTGGCCTTCTTGGTGGAATGCCTCTATGCATTGAGACATCTATGTCAAGAGTGGACTGCACATATGGTTGGGCAATGTTGCCCTTTCTCTCACAGCGCAATACAATCTTCCTCCTTTTTGCACTAGCTCTCTGAAATAGAGAAGGGTGTGTGCCTCTCATCACCTGATGCTGCTCTTCCTCCCTTCCTCCTTCTTCCAGCTGTAGTGCTACACAATCATGTCGCTCATTGATTGTGCTTGGAACTCCATGAATGAGATCCTGGGGACCTCCTTGCCAAGATGCAAGAATCCCTCTAGTTGGAGCAGGAGATCCTCCTCCCTCTGCATGAGGTACTAGATCAACTCTAGAATTGACAACGTTGTTTCCCTCAACATGATTGGGCAACTCTCCAATGATTAGATCCTCTTTTGAAAAAGAGATCCCTTTGCCTCCTTGTGCCAAAAATAAAGATCTTGCCTCTAAATAAGCATCATGCTAGATATCAGCCTTCTTCATGAATTTCTAAATTTTTTTTGAGTCTATGGTTTCCTCCATCACATGCAAGGGTTTTGTTTGTTTGAATGTGTTTGTTTCCTTTACATGCATTTCAGAATTCCTCCTATCAAATCTCTTCATAAAAGTTCTAATGAATATTGCATATGAAGAGGTATTTGAATTTTTCAAAGTAAAAGAATCAAATAACCACCATGCATAGGCTATACCTCCCAAGTGCAGTGCTGCTACTCTGATGGCTTCATCTTCGGGAATTTGATGCTGTTGCAAAAAGGTGTCTAGCTCTTCAATCCAAGCCTTGGCTGAACAAGTAGGGGAACCATCAAAGACAGATAGAAGAAATATATCCTCATCATGCTGCTTGCTCCTCCTCACCATGATCTTGCAAAACTCTGGGAAAGTAATATGATCCCTAAACCTCCGGGTTTGAGATTCATACTCATGCAAGAAACCTCTAAGAGTTCCTTTCTTCGGAATTTCTTCTTCTTCTTCTTTTCTCATGGAAAAGCTGGCCATGTGAGTGTGCTGTGTATTATAGGGTGTAGCTGCATGCTCACATACCCTACAAGAAAATATTGAGTTTGACTCAGTTTCAAACCCTCTTGGAGATCCTGTACCAATCTCCCTCCTTATCTTCTCAAATTCTTCATGAATGCTCAATAAGGATCTTGGAAGAAGCTTTGTAAGATTTCCTTCCCTCTTTTCTCCATATGATGGAGCCTTCATTTTCTCTCTCTCTGATATGATGGCTGAGATCCATGGGCCTATAAGATTCCCTCTTCAGGAATATCAAAGCTCTATTCCAGAGATTGACTGCAGGGGAATTTACTGGATATGTCACCTTTGAAGAAAGGATGAGATCCAGAGGCTACCTGGCCATTTGCAAACTCTGTCTATAGAGTTCAAAATATTCCCCCTTCAGTGATTCAGTACTTTGGCTTGAAGCCACAGGCTGAGCCAAAGATCATGCTCTGATACCACTGTAATGTTCCTTTTTCAGGAAATTGCTACAACAATGAGAATATCTCCAGATATTCTAAAGTTGGAGCTCTAGTAATAAGCAAGCACAATATTGGTGCAGCAGCAACACTTAACTCATAAAAACATGAGAGAAATCCATAGCCTTCTTATTAAATGATAGCAACAACAACATAATACAAGATCTTGAGGAAAACGATACTCAAGATGAGAAATGCTCAGCCTCAAAGAAAAAGTACATCAACCATGACAAAACCATTGCTACATATGTATGCTCAAGCTATGACTGCACAGTCTATGAAGGGAAACTTATGCATAAAAGTGTCAATACACAAATATATCAATATGTGGCTCAAATACAATAGGGCGAGCAAGATATCAACCCCTGGAAACAATAATGCACAATCCCTAAAAGGATTGGCTGCAAAACATACAAAATGGCAATTCCTCATAAATGCCGAAGTTGCTGGGTTGCTGCAGCAACTCAGAAATAGAACTAGATGGAGATGGTAGAATCTGATGCTCAAACTGAATGTGCCTCCTCCAATGGATCTTTCAAGTGAAAGGCTGATCCCTTCACTAAAGATCTCTCTGTTGTGTAGATTAATCCGTCTTTCGGACAAGACCGATCTCTCTAGTACTAAAAGTAACTAGCAACAAACAACCAATTATACTAATCTCTCTCTAAGCATATAGGGTTTATAATAATGTCTATACAGGTGCTGCGTAATCTTTTTACTTGTTTGTGACTGCAGATTCACGAGGAACGTTCTTTCAGTTCATGGGAAGGACTTCAACGAGATCAAGCAAGTGTTGGACATAAGGTAGGCCTTACACCTATATAGTATTTTGTTGTGTAGATTAATCCGTCTTGCGGACAAGACCGATCTCTCTAGTACTAAAAGTAACTAGCAACAAACAGCCAATTTTACTAATCTCTCTCTAAGCATATATGATTCATAAAAACACTATATAGGTGTAAGGCCTACCTTATGTCCAACGCTTGCTTGATCTCGTTGAAGTCCTTCCCGTGCACTGAAAGAACGTTCCTCGTGAATCTGCAGTCACAAACAAGTAAAAAGATTACGCAGCACCTGTATAGACATTATTATAAACCACACTTATCATAATGATCAAGGAATTTATGAAATAAACCATAAATAGACAGTTTAATGAGAGAAATGAGTATATTTGTATTAACTTAAAATAAATAAAACCTTTACAACCTGTGCCTTGATGTTGTGCAGGTCCTCCTAGGGTCCGAAGCAAGAATCTCTTCTAATTTGACAAGCATTGCACTCTTTGAAACAAGACAGATAGAGATGAGTGATTTAACCTCACAGAAAGTCTTAGTTAACTGAGTCTGAATCTCAACAGCATTTAACTTCAAATATCTTAAGCTTGAACTCTCTTTGAGGCTACCAAAGGCCTCTTTTTATAGTGGAAAAGAGGAGGTTTCTTGTTCCAAATATGAAGGGATAGAATCCTCCTTCAAAGGGATTAGCTCCTTACATCAAGGGGTTAGCTCCATCAAGTGAGGGATGCATGAACCTTCTCAAAGCGTATCCATTCCCGAAAATTCCCATCCAGAATCTTCTAGAATTCATCTGAAATTCACTTTTTATCTTTACTTTCTCGCCTTTTTATATTTTACAGAGGTCCGCACCCATTACACAAAGAACGTGTGGTATGGGTCCGCATGCAAGCTGAACTTTAGGTGCGGGACCGCAGGGAATGCATAGAGAAAGTGCGATACCAATATTTAGGGGATTTTAGGGACTTTTCTCTGATTTTGAAGCTTGACATGAGGAGCTGGTATGTTAGACTTGCAAAAGGAGGAAGTATGAGTAATAATGAGCTCATACTCATGGTAAAATGTCAGGATGACAGATTTTAGTGTAACAAATTTCCCCCTAAAGTGCAAAGTCTGGAATAGATGAAGTTGTAGTCTGTCATATATGAAGAGTGCAGTACTTTATCATTTCAAAGATCATCCTGTGGACACCCCAGTCGAAACCTGTAAAAACATTCAATGCAAAATATATACATATATATGTCATCACTGAGGTAGGCATTCCCATACTCAGATAAAAACTAACTATAAACTAACTAAAATCGTTCTGATACAGGAATGATTTTGAATACATCATAGTACAGATATATGTAGACACAGTATGGATGTAGCCATCTGTTTATAAATAGTCTACTGTATAGATGACAACAAAATTCCTCGCAGCCTGGATGGTGGAAACTAGATCCAGGGTCTTGATTTCCGCATCTTGAACTAGTACGATTCTATCCATGTGAATAAATGTGTTGAAGTCGAACATGGTAGAAACCATTTGATTACCAGTCAATGATGTGAACTGTTAACAAGTGTGAGAGAAACCACCAGTAATGTCAATGGCTCTCAAAGTACCCAGTACAATCCATGAAATGTGAATGAATGAGCTGAAGTCGAACATCTCATGAAATCATTCGATCGAAGGTCAATGATGCAACCTGTCGTCGAAGGCGAGAAACCTGCCATTGAGGCATGCAGATTTCAAGGTACTGATGATTTCTGGATCAACTTTCTAGATAATATGCTGATGTCGATAGAAAGCGATCTGTCGTAGGCAAGCCCACAACTCGAAATCATAGATCAAGTTTTGAAAATATATTGGCAAGGACTGACTCAGGGATGGTCAAAAGATGGATGACAGATATTTTGCAGATGAATGGTTTTATTTGAACTGTTCTCTTGGACACATAACGACACTGCAGATGGCTTGGTAACAATTGACCCAAAGCTAATACCTAGAAACCGGCTGAAGACTTTCAATGTGGTTTGATTAAATGTTAGGCAAAGGATTTCCCAACCCAGGTGAACGAAAGTGTCGTGTCCAAGAGTGGTTGACTGAGTTTTCGAAAAATTTAAAATATAACAAACACGCCCATTTTTCTCTCTTTTTCCCCCACCATTTCTGGCAAGTACCTCTTTATTTTTGACAAGCTTGAGGAGGATAACATTTTCTTGATTATAAGCTCATCCTTCGGATGAGTCCAACTTAGTTTAAAATTCGAACCCTAAGAAGGAGTGGTTCGTTCCTATTGAAAATTAAACAGGTCCTTTACTGTTAAGTTTTAATGAGTCCAGTATAGGAGAAACTCGGTGTTTTTCAATTTTAGGGAGTCGGAAGAAAAACTTAAGAAAACTCCATGGGTGTACTTTTTCGTAAATTTAGTCTCTCGAGCCCGAAAAAGGATAAAATAATGTGGGAGAGAACTCTGTTGACCATATTTAGTCAACGTATACCTTTTTCGTAAATAGTCCATTTCAGTCCGTAAAAGGGGTAAACTTATACTGAAGGGACGACTGTTCATTTACTTTAACGAGTTCGAATAGTCAAGTACTCGACAATATTTTCATATTTAGAGAGTCTGAAAAGGGCTTAAAAGAGGACTCCAAGGTTTCGCTTTTTCGTAAATTTTTTGAAAGAGTCCGAAAAAGTGATAAAAGTGTGCTCTTTGTTGAAAAACGATCAGTTCACCTGAAAAATCCAGTTTCTGCACAAAAACTTGAAACATTACACATACCTGTTTTAAGATAAGTAAAAATGCTTTCAAAAATACCCTTTTTAAAGTGAAAAATAAATAAATTAAAAATTCATTCATTCGAAAAAACTTATAAAAAGGACTTTTTCAATTTCATTTTTACCGTTCAGTTTCAGAGTGAAAAGTAAAAAGCTTTTGGGTAAGAAAGTTCCTGTGAAGATTCTGGAAAATTCGTCCGTTGGAATCAAGAACTGTTAGTCCCAGGTAATCCACAACCTCTCTATCTTGTTTTTCATCTGTTTCAAATTTGTTTTTAGGCTTTAGTTTGAATTTTTGGAGCAAAAATAGTTAAAAAAAATTCGCCCGCGGGGTCCGCAGGTGGGACACATGTTACCTGCAGACCCCGAATTTTCCTTACAAAGAAAAAGTCGTGGGTTCCGCACCCGGTACACAGCCTACGTGCGGATCTACGCTCTGTTTACAAAGAGCGGGTGCGGTACCCACGCGGTCCATTTTAAAACAATGATTTCTCATTTATTTGCCAAAAATTTTCAAATAAAACTATTCTAACTTGCCTTGTTCTGTATTGTAGGATTAACAAGATGCTTATCTGGCGAGAACGTGAACACGAGGAAGTATATGAAGCTGCAATACTTCATTTTCCCACACAAAGGGCATTAAAAGCATGTGGCTTATACAAATTTTGGGCCATCTCTGGCATGAGGGCACAAGTAGAACTCTTGACATGGTTGGTAAACAGATGGAACGTGGAGGACCAGTGCTTCTTCATTGGTGGCCACCGGCTCGAAATTGAGATGGAGGATATATATTTCTTGACTGGTTTGTCCAAGAGAGGCGAACATGTTTCTTTGTTTGGGACTAGGCCAGGTGGCCAGACTGTCACTAGTCTCCAACTAGAATTCTGCAATGACCAGGCAAATCCTCGGGACAAACAGATTGTCATAAAGCACATCATCCGTCCTGAGTTGAAAGTTATAGCTTTTACTGTTACCAAACTGTGTGGGAGTGCTGCGCTTCATGTAGCTACTGGTTCCCAAATGCGCATTGCCGTGGACTGTTATCGCGGAACCATCTTTAACTGGTGTGAAGCTGTGTTGGCCAATGTAAAAGGCCAACTAACCAGAGCAAAAAAGGGGAAAATGAATAAATTTGGATATGGATCCATTTTTGTTTCTTTTTCTTTGGAGAGGATCCCCTTGTTAGCTCCACAGAGTATTGATGTTGATGCCGGTCGACCTCGAGAACTGAGAATGGTTCGTTGGTCCGCGTTGATGGCCCGTCATGCTATGGAGGGTACTGAGATTGTGCGATTCCCTTCTTCATATTTTCGTTGGCTGGATCGCCAATTTTTTGTGATAGAGGATTTTCCGTATGCCGGGATAGATTTCCGCGGTGACAGAGAGATGAATCTCCCTGCAGGGGAACAGTGGGATGATTCAGGTAAAATTATTTTTCAACGTTTGCTAAGTTCTAATTTTTTTAATTTTTTATCGTCTTAGAAAACTAATAACCAAAAGTTTTTGAACACAGACGTGGGTCCACATTGACCAGCTCATCTCCAACCTTTCGAGAGGAGACAACCAGTTGCACCCGCACCAGCCCCAGCAGGCCAATCAGTGGAGATTTTGACTGATTTGGAGCATCATCTAGAGCGTTTGACTTTAGATATTCCAGAGACTAGCATAGATGACATTCCTCTCAGGCTGCAGAGATATGTGATTGGAGTTCCAGGACCTTTCAGGAGGTTCCTATGCAGGGTAGCTCGGACAGTGGTTTGTTATCGTGATCACCATCAGTGATGGGATGATCATGTAGACTCATATTTTTGACTCTTGTATTATCATGTTTGCCGATCATAAGGTGTTTCCAACCTATGATCGAAGACGATGTATATTTTTTGAAAAACAGACCTATACTATGATATATCACTATTTTGCCGGCTATTTGTGTACATATGTGAATGTTGTTTGTTTTACTGCTTTTGATTATTGCAAATGTCTATTTATCATACTAGAAGCAATTGAATCTGCTAATGTATTTAAATGTCTTGGAATATGCTGATATTCAATGTAATCAAACTCACGTTCCAAGAGACGAACTCTTAAAAACCACCTTAATAATACTGTATTTCTAATGGTATAAACCCTGTTAAGCTGTAATACAACAAGTTCAGAATCCAACCTTACAATCAAACTCTGAATTCCAAATGATATGGACTCAGACAATAACTCAATCACTACACTATACTCGGCAATGTTATTTGTTGTTTGACCAAGGCTTACCCCATGCATGGATACTAACTCATCAGAGGGTGAATAGATAACCCAAGCTGCAGAAGAAATATTCCGTGTACTACGACAAGCACCATCAGCAAAACCAATGTAGGTTTGAAGAGACGTCGACATCTGCAATATCAAGAGTAAAACTCAGATAAGCAGGAATAGTGACAAAACACACTTCTAAACTAGGCACACTTTTCTAATCTAAAACACACCAGCAGTAAAGAAATCTAAACTAACAAAAATCTCCACACCTCAATTAAGCATAATATCGCTTTAGATAAAGCCCATTTCTTGGTTTATCCAAAGGGACACCGTCAAAATCTATCAACTCATAGGCCCCTTTTGCTAACTTTCGTTTCACAATGTAAGGACCATGCCACATAGGCACGAACTTCCCAGCTCCTAGCTTGTCGTTAGCTTGATCATAAAGTAAAACTAAGTCTCCTTCTGAAAAATTTCGAGGGGTCACATTTCTATCATACTGAGCTTTTATCCATTTAACATGAGCCTCGTTTGCTATTGCAGCATTTCGTCGATTCTCATCTAATTGGGCCAAGTACAAGAAACGTTTCTCCTCTTCAGACGTAGCTGGAAGTAATTCTACGGCTAATTTTAGTGACGGTATTTCGCATTCAATCGGCAGCACAGCTTCCAAACCGTAAACCAGTTGAAAAGGAGTGAAACCCGTTGATGTTTTGACTGAGGTTCGATATGCCCAAAGTGCTAAAAATAACATGGAATGCCAATTCGTCTTGTGAATACCAATGATTCGTTTAATCATGGTGACTAAAACTTTGTTAATGGCTTCAACCAGACCATTGGCTTGCGGATAGTACGGAGTGGAACTATCGTGGCGTAGGCCAAGTTGTTATGTCAGTTCAGTCATCATGACATTCCGAAAATGACTTCCATGATCCGTAATAATAGCTTGAGGAACACCGAACCTAGCAATTATGTGATTAAATACGAATGTTGCAGCAGTCTTGCCGTCAGTTGAATATGTAGGCATCGCCTCGGCCCATTTTGTAAAATAATCTACTGCGAGAATAATATAGGCATGCCCCCCGGCCGAGTGAGGGTTACATGTGATAAAATCGATACCCCATTTTGCGGAAGGACCAACAACAATTATAGGGTGAAGAGGAGCAGGTGGCGCGCACATTTTTCGATAAAAAATTTGACAGTTGTGGCATTTCCGAACCGCATAAATGCAATCTTTGAACAACGTTGGCCAGAAATAACCTGCACGCAATATCTTTTGGGCTGTGGCATACCCAGACATATGACCGCCACATGCTCTAGAGTGGCAGTCATTTAACACCTTTTCAGCTTCTTCATGAGTTAGACAACGTCGGAAAACAGAATCCGCTCCACGTCGATAAAGTGTATCACCAATGATATTATACTGTTGGGATTGGAAGCATATTTTCCGTCACTGAATTCGTGAAATGTCAGGCTGAAAAGATTGGGTTTGGAGATACACAATAATATCCCCATACCATGGATCAAGTGTACTGATAAGAAACAAAGATTCGTCCGCAATGGACTCTTCTGCCACTGTTTCAGTATCAGTAGAGGAGAAATCGCACATCAGTTCCGCAAATACCAAAGATTTCTTTGCCTTTGATTTTTCAAATTCCAAGTCAAATTCCTGCAGGATAACTATCCATTTGGAATATTTGCCCCCTAGCAATTGTTTGGTCAAAATATACATCATAGGGTTGAAATTAGAAATTACTGTGGTTTTACGTAACAAGATGTAATGTCTAAAACGTTGGACAACTTGAACAGCTGCCAAGGCCAATTTCTCCACATGTGTGTATTTAATTTCAGTCGGATGCAAATTCTGACTAAGATAATAAATCACATGTTCATTGTGAGATTCATCTTCCTAAACTAGTACCATCCCAATGGTGGAATGAGAAGCAGCGAGGTACAAAATGTAATCTTGGTTGTAGTTGGGAGGATGCAATAACGGTGCATGGGTCAACGCGTGTTTAAGTGCATCAAAAGATCGATCAGCGATCTCGTCCCAAAAGAACGGAATGTTCTGTTTCAACAACCGGGTAAAACCCTTTGTAAGCTGGGCATAGTTAGGAATAAATCTACGTAAAAAGTTTGCTTTCCCCTGCAAACTTTGGAGTTGGCGCAAAGTCGAAGGAGGAGGCAATTTAACAATGGCTTCGACCTTCGATGGATCGACGCGAATGCCTGTTTTCGAGACAACAAATCCCAGTAATCGACCTGATTCTACGCAGAAAACACATTTATGTGGATTCAGCCTTATCCGATAATGCCTACATCTCATGAAAATTGCTCGTAAATGAGTGGGATGATCGGCCCTACGTAATGAATGAGCAGGTAAATCATCGAGATATTGCTGGACAATGTGCTTAATGTCATGAAATGCATAAGACATAGCCCGTTGAAAAGTTGCTCCAGCGTTCTTTAGTCCAAAAGGTAGTTTACAATAAGAAAACGTTCCCCACGGACAAATAAAAGTTGTTTTAGGTTGATCTGCAGGGAGTATGTTTATTTGATTGTAGCCGGAAAAACCATCCATGAAGGAAAATAATTCACTGCCAGCACAATCATCGATTATTTGATCGATATAGGGAGTTGGATAATTATCTTTTGGACACGCTCGATTAATATCCCTATAATCGATACATACTCTTATTGTTCCTTGTTTTTTAGTCACGGGAACAATATTCGATACCCAATCCGTTAAGGGAATTGGATAAATGAATCCTGCTCGAAGTAATTTTTCAACTTCAGCTTTTATAGCAGCAGCTTTTCTAGGATGAATTTGACGTAATCGTTGACGAACAGGTTTAGCATCCGGGTAAGTCTTAATTTCATGAACAACGATCGATGGATCAATTCCTGGCATTTCTTCATAAGACTAGGCAAACACGTCATGGAATTCTTGAAATAGGGCTTTATAAGTACGAATTTCTTCATCTGTACAACAAGCACCTATATGAATGTTTTCAATTATTCCTGGTTTTACTGAAATGTCAATTGGAACCGTTCTAGATATATTTTCCAAATTTAACTCAGAATCAGGATTTTGCAATGGATTCTGAGGTTCCTTGGCATATTCAGCAGTAAAAATTGAAGCGAAATCATTTTGAAAATGATCTAATTCAGGTAAAAATGAAGACCGGTGATGTAGATCTTCCCATGGTAAATCATCAATAGACAAAAACTCACGAATTTTCTCATCTGTATAAACAAGTTCAGGAAATGTCGTTGTAGCTGAACTAGATATAGAAAGTGATTCCTCTTGGATCCCATTCATTGGATCGGTTTCGGTTGAAGAGGGGTCGGAAAATGACTGTACAGCCTGGTACGCAATTTCAAATGGACTCAAGGGCATCACGCCATCAAATGAATCTATCTCGGATTCTGAAGGTATAATCCAAGGATCATCAAACATAATAGTGTCTGACGAAATCATATGAATAGTTGCAGTAGAAGGCGATACATTAGGAGGAGGAAAGGAAAAAGTTCCTAGTAAACCAGAATCTTTAATCAAACCTACTCCAACATCCTTGTAAGGGATAGCCGTTTTACCAACATGCTGGATTGTTTCTGTAGAGGCTGGGTCGGACGAGAAATAAGTTAACTGATCTATTGTCACGATCTTTCCTTGATATGGAAATTTTATAAGTCGAAAGACCGAAGAGACAACAGCAGTCATAGTATAGGACCAACTACGACCCAGAAGAAGGTTGTAATATAGAGGGACATCAACCACTTCCACATCTAGATTAACGATTTTTCCTTCGACCCCTATGGGTAAATCCTGCAAAATACCATAAGGTTGAAAACCTCAACCATCAAAGGCTTTTAGAATCATCGGAGATTGGTTAAGTGTAGGAGAACCAAGCGATTTCCAACACTGAATCGACATAATACACGTTGAAGCTCCCTCATCAATCACAGTCCGAAATATTGGTCTGTTTTTGACTAACACTGGAATCTGGAAAGCCATTTGGTGAGGTAGGCGAGGTGTAATATTTTCTAAATCGAAGATTATAAGGTTAGAATCCTGAACATCGACAGCTCCTATGGCAGACAATAATAATTTACGCTGTGCTGGACACGATTGCAGCACTTCCAAAGCCGACATTGCTGAAGGAGAAACAGCTAAATCTTCAACAATGTTGTAATTCTGAGCAGCTCTCGCATGTGAATTAAAAGCTGATTTACGAAGAACACCTTTAGCGGGCGGTTTGATTATCAAGTCTGGATTTTGTTTCTCGATCTGTAGCGGACCGGAAACAGGAGGAGTTGTATTTGATGTATTCGCATTAGAAGACTCTCCTTCTTTGCCATCAACGGGATTCTTAGAACCGTAATCTTGCGATCGCGTCGCAATCCTTACATGAGACATCATCATAATAGGCTCTTCTAAAGTAGTCGAGGAAGAACCAATCATTTTACTATCTTGAACTGGAAAAGGATCCTTCAAGACAGCAGGTTGTTGTGATCCTTTAACGAGTTTCGTAACTTCGTCTCGATATGGACATTCTTTCATGAAATGGTCTTGTTCACAAATGAAGCAAGGATAGCGAGGTTTACGTTTTTCGTCATTGGATTCATCTTTATCTGTTTTCTCTTTCGAATTATTTTTGCTTTTATTCCTCCCCTTCTTTTTCCCACCAAATTTTGATTTTTTCGTAGATGTTTCAACGACATGAATGTCGGCGGAAACTTCGGGAGAAGATTCTCCTTTCGGGGAATCAGGTAAAGTTATAATTGGAGAATAATTCTTTGAGGATTTCTTCTTACTTTTAGAATTGACTGTACCAATCATACCGTCAGCGGCATGAGACCCTGAAGGAGCGGCAGCTATTTGACCTTGTTTTGGAAGATCGGGAATTTTCTCATGTAGAGTACCTGACTGCGTATAGACGAGGTCTAGGTACTGAGCCTGAGAAATTACTTGCTCTTCAGTAACAACACCAGCCTTAGCTACATCTTCAGTGATCTTGGGTAACAATGATTTAACAAACCATTCTGCCAAAATTTGATCCGGAATATAAACTTTCACCAAACGTCGTCTACGTCGCCATTCATGAATGTGATCAGAAATATACGTGGACGTAGATTGTATTAGCGAAGTTAATAATTCTGTGCCATTGTCGTATCTGACAGGCAACTGAAAATGAGTCAAGAAAGATGTTGCTAACTGACTGAAATTATGAAACGAGCTGCGTGGTAACTCAATGTACCATTTAGCCTCAAGACCTATAAGGGTTCTTTGGAAAAGACGTAAGCGAATCAAATCATCAATGATCGAATTAGATGCACACCAAAGGTGATAAGTCATAACATGATTCGATGGATCCTCTCCTGATTTACCTTCAAATTTTGGTATATCACTGGGCAAATTATGAGGCATTGGCGGCCAGTTATGATAATAAAAAATAGGATCATTTGTAAGGCACGTCAAATCAGGTAAGTCCAAAGTTGCGATAAACGGTAATTGACGGTTAGGGTCACGAAAACCTTGAGAAGCCAAAGAAGATCCAGGAGGCGGATACCCAGGATAACTAGGAATCGGATTTGCATTAGGTATTGTGTAACCTCCCGGAAAACCAGCATGAACCGGACCATACTGAGGTTGCTGATAAGTATAACTAGGATACGGTTGATACTGATAGCTTGGATTCTATACATAGGGACCAAATTGCGGCTGTCCCTGGTACGGTTGATATGTAAATTGAGGTTGACTTGTAACAACTGTACTTGTACCGGTTTGTCCTATAGGTATCTGAACCGAAGTCTGAACTGAAGGTCCTGATTGAGGTACAGAGACCTGAGGTATTTGCACAGATACAGGGGTAGCCAAACTCGGGGCTACAGATACTCCAGAAACAGGTGTGACAGGTTGAACAGACGTTACAACAGTTGCAGCAATTTGAGGCAGAGTCTGAGGTGTACTAGGCCCACTCTGCTGAACTGAACTAGTTGCAGGAGTTTGAATAGCTGGCTGAACAGGTTGCTGGGTTGAACCAGAAACCATTGGCTGGCCAGGTTGATAAGGTAACTGCACATTAGGCTGCAAAGGCTGTTGATATTGGGACGGATCCCACACTATCATTCCAGGGTATTGTCCCGTAGAAGGTTGAACGTAAGGACCAAAACCTGGTTGAACGTAGGGTTGATAATTAAAAGGTAAATTTCCGGCTCCTTGAACAGATGGTTGACCAGAAGGCTGTTGGTAACCTTGCATTGGGTACTGCCCTTGAGGTTGATAACCTTGAGGCACGTATTGAAGTTGGGGTTGTTGAGGACCCTGAGGAGCATATTGAGTTTGGGGTTGACCTTGAGGAATGTACTGTCCTTGAGGTTGATAACCCTGAGGTATGTACTGTCCTTGGGGTTGCCCCCCAAAATAATATGAATCCACAGTTTGTCCTGAGAAAAAGCTACCTTGAGGTTGAGCTCCAGGTGGTAACTGACTACCTTGAGGTTGCCCCCCAAGAGGTAATTGACTACCCTGAGGTTGCCCCCCAGGCGGTAACTGAGTTCCCTGAGGTTGCCCCCCAGAAGGAAACTGACTGCCTTGAGCTTGAGGATTGGGAATATTACTAGACATCATAAAAATTTGTTCTGCGTTCGATGTTTCAATTTTAAGTCCATCAAGACAATTTGATAACATGTTTTCGATGGGTTGAGGAGTTGCTCCCGAGAAAGTACCAGAAAAAGACTGATATCCCGAAGGAACATAAGGACCACCATGTAAAAATGATTCCGGCGTTTGAGAAAACATGGATGACTCTCCAGCCATAAAAGATGGCGGATAATAACCTCTGGGTGTAGGATGAAATGAAACTCGAGGTGGATAAAAAGCAAGACCCGGATTCTCTAAAAAGTCTGTTAAAGAGAGATACCAAGGATTATTTCGAATGGGACTGTAGAAAATAGATTCACGCTCCCTAAGAGTTAACGATTGAGGGGAGTTGGGAAGAGATATGTCTTCGTCTGGATTAGTAAGTTCTTCAATAGAAATAAGTCTAGAGGGAAGATTGTCTGTAATGATATTTCTTACCCTAGGTGAACCTGGATCGCTAGAAGTTGGTGTAACAAATCCTGAGGATGTTTCTAACACAGAATATTCAGTTTCAGGTTCAGAGATTTCAGGTTTGTCAGATAATTCACCAGAAGGAGAAATACTTTCAGTAACTTCATAAACTGAAATCGGTTCTTGAATGTATTCTGTTGTGGGTATTTGATGATCAGGATGTATAACTATAACTGAGCTTTCAACTTCTGTTGACCTAAGTCTACGGCTACTGTGTGGTACCAGAGCTCGAAGCCCTTCAAGTTGACTTGGTGAATATTCAGGGGGTTTCCCTTGTATTCTCTGGGATTGTCTTGGCAATTCTGCCACGATTAAAAATTATCTAATCACACGCAAACAAAGAAAAATTTCAATGAAAACACTTAAAGTCTCTAAGAAACAAACAATTGAATAATTCGCTTAAAAATCTAAGAGTTCAAACCACACACAAACAGGTAACTTTCCGTACTAAAAACACTAGTTGGTGATGAAATCCAACTTAGTAGAATTTTAACACGAAAAGGGCGGTTGGAACAGTTACCCCGACAACCTGCTTAATGAAACAAACTAGCACAAGTTTCTTCACAAAACCATCTCGAGTGAAGAGAACCCCCCAGAGAGTCCAAGTGAGTCTAGTCGACGTCTGTTCCAGGTACAGTGGGATCTTCCCTCCACCGTCACCTTAGGAAAGAATCCTAAAGATTATAGTCACTAAGGTTACCAACTGAAACAAATATACCTGGGGGAACAGTCTACGATCCGACACACATGCAAGGGCAGAGTAACAAAGCTCAATCCCCTTGAAGGCTCCTTGAAATAATCCAAGGTTTACCGACAAGTGACCCCTGGCTCCTCGACAATGGTCTATCCGAGGTTTACCGTTTTTAATATGTGTATATCTTCTATCGTTCCCAATGAGGAAGGATTGATTACCTCACTGGTTCAGATATGATCTTGTGCTTAACTCCTTTAGGAGGAGCTTCCCAGAGCATACATGCAACAACTGGAATTCTTCCTACCACAAGATTTGTCTACTTGTTTGTTTTAACTATCTTAGAGAGTTAATTACTCCCTACTCCAAGATACTAGCCTAAGCTATGTTGGTGATAAGAGCCCTAGAAATAAAAAGATTACTAGATGAATTTTATTTCAGCGTTACTTTTATGAGCCGTTTCTTAAGTCAATGGGTGCGGAAATGAAACTTTGGATGATGTGAAGACTCGACTTCCAAAAACACTAAAATGCACCTATGATGATATTCAATTCTTTTTCTTTCAATGAACTTTCTATCTAAAGAAAGAGTTAGAGAATGTGATCTTTTAAATTCCTTCTTTAAACATGAAAAATAATTGAAAGAAACTATTTTGTCTTTTCAATAAACTATCAAAGCTCACGAGAAAAATCCTTTTCTTTTCCAAACTAGAAGCTACAAAACAATTTTCCTTCGAAAGAAAGCTACAAAAATTAAAACTACTCAAAACTACAAAATCTAATCTTGAGATCTATGATCTAAATTGAGTAAAATCTTTTTAGATTTTTTTTATGAATGTTTTCCTTAGTTGTTCAGCAAACTAAGAATCTATTCGTTCAGATAACAAACAGATCAAAAAACACTCAAAATATGTTTTTATAAAAATGAAATTCAAAACTTTCAACCAAGTTTTTTCGAAGATTCGCAAAGAAACAAAAGGCTTAATTTCTCAATATAGGATGTTTTCACAATCAGGTCGGATTCAAAAGACAAAAAGAGATCAATGTAATATGAGATACTGCAAATTGTCAAAAGTTCGAATCGCTACAAAGACCAAGTGGAAAAACAATCCAATCAGCAAAATCTTCTAGAAAATCATCAAAACATTAACACTGTTGGAGTTCATTCACAAAAAATTCTTGATAGAAACAATAATCAGTCTGGGTAGACACCAAAAAACTAAAAATAAACTAGAAAAAGAAATCTAGAGATTTTCTAAAATTTTTACAGGGTCCGCAGGTAACCAGTATTGACAGGTGCGGTCCCGCACTGTATTCTCTAGAGAAAGTGCGAACCTGCCCGCACTGTCAATGTAGGCCAGAGTGCGGTCCTAGGAAAAATTATAGAAAAACTTAAAATATTTCTAAATTTTCAAAAACAGGGAAAATCTAAATTACCCAGATAGATATGTATCAATCAAAAACCAGGAAAAAATGTTTCCTCAAATCAAAAATAAAAGAGAACAAAAAACAACAAGTTCTTTCCCCAGCGGAGTCGCCATTTTGTTGTGTAGATTAATCCGTCTTGCGGACAAGACCGATCTCTCTAGTACTAAAGGTAACTAGCAACAAAAGCTAATTATACTAATCTCTCTCTAAGCATATAAGATTCATAAAAACACTATATAGGTGTAAGGCCTACCTTATGTCCAGCGCTTGCTTGATTTCGTTGAAGTCCTTCCCGTGCACTAAAAGAACGTTCCTCGTGAATCTGCAGTCACAAACAAGCAAAAAGATTACACAGCACCTGTATAGACATTATTATAAACCATACTCATCATAATGATCAAGGAATTTATGAAATAAACCATGAATAGACAGTTTAATGAGAGAAATGAGTATATTTGTATTAACTTCAAATGAAAGAAAACCTTTACAACCTGTGCCTTGATGTCGTGCAGGTCCTCCCGGGGTCCGAAGCAGGAATCTCTTCTAATTTGACAAGCATTGCACTCTTTGAACTAAGACAGATAGAGATGAGTGATTTAACCTCATAGAAAGTCTTAGTTAACTGAGTCTGAATCTCAACAGCATTTAACTTCAAATATCTTAAGCTTGAACTCCCTTTGAGGCTACCCAAGGCCTCTTTTTATAGTGGAAAAGAGGAGGTTTCTTGTTACAAATATGAAGGGATAGAATCCTCCTTCAAAGGGATTAGCTCCTTACATCAAGGGGTTAGCTCCATCAAGTGAGGGATGCATGAACCTTCTCAAAGCGTATCCATTCCCGAAAATTCCCATCTAGAATCTTCTAGAATTCATCTGAAATTCACTGTTTATCTTTACTTTCTCGCCTTTTTGGATTTTACGGTCCATAGCAACACAAAGAACGTGCCGATGTGGTTCGTGGGGCTGAACTTGGGTGCGGGACCGCGAGGGTGTGCGAGGTACGTACGATATTTGGGGGATTTTGGAACTTTCAGAAAATTTTGACGACATGGGAAGCGAATGTCATTGGAGACTTGCAAAAGGAGGAAGTATGAGTAATAATGAGCTCATACTCATAGTAAAATGTCAGGATGACATATTTTAGTGTAACACTCTCCCTCCAATACTCTGCAAGAGCCCCACTGCAAATGCTCCTCTTAAAATAACGCAGTCTCTGAATGGAACTGCGCTGTAGGTTTATGGAAAGAGTTGGCCTTGATGCCAAAGTCTGCAATATGCTCCGGAAAGCCTCCAAACTGATATCCCAAAGGAAAGAGGGACTCCTCCTCTGAAAAATAGCTGAAGGGTATGGTGTAGTGAACCCTCACTACAACACCCAACAACACAACATTAATCTGCTGCAGAAATAATGCTGTCCTAATGGAGGATGCTTGGCCTCAAGCCTGGATGTGAGGAAAATTAAGAACAATCCCTCAAGAGACCTCTCAGGAAGGAGAAGGAATCCTAAACAGGAATTCCTCCGAAAATTCTTGCTAAACAACAAAGAATGCTTAATTGTCTCTATAGACAATGAAATGAATAATACAAGCATGAGAAACAATGGTTGCCTTGTCCTCCTTTTAAAAAAATGAACGCTCCATTAGGGTTTCCTCCACCAAATGTACCTTTACTCATTCATACTACGCTGGCTTCCTAAGTAAGCCACTCCTCCTATGGCTGCGCTGTTGACTTGGTCAACTTAACTAAGTCTCCTTGCAAATATCCTTGTTCACACATGAGGGGGTGCAGACCAACTCCAAAGTTGATCCCCTCTCATACTTAGAGGGATTTTATTGAGGTTTTTATTATGCAATGGGTTTCGTTACCCATTTATTCTCCTCCTAGGTGAAATTAGAAAAATTAATGTTCCAAATTATTGTCGGAAAAATTTGGAACATTACAAACATAGATGTTAATACCACTTTGATTTGCGGCTTGGGCAAGACTATCAAGTACTCCATTCAAATTGCTCTCCAATGTTGCCAAGCTACCGAATTGTTGAATGTCATGCACACTGGTCAGAGGCAATGAAATAAAATTCCCCCGCTGTGATGATGGGTTCATGGAAATAATTCGTGCAACGCGTGCGCTATCGATACAGACTCGATTTTTCGTTGTCGGTGAACCAGAGGAAGGCGAGGGGTCGACAATCATATGGGTTCGGCCCTCACAAGTTTTTGGCTGCATTGTGGGCGCTAATCCTTTCTTGCCCCCATACATATCAGGGGGAAGAGGAGCCATGGGGGACCATTTCATAGGATCGGAGATTGATTTACCCATCTAGTGGCTCTACACGTAGGATTGTCGGACTAGGTGCGACACACCGCCGACTGCTAAAACTGCAGTGGAAGCTACGCTCACCGTCACGGTTTCGAGTCACTGTCTCTCCATCTAGTTTAACTGAGAAACAAAAAATGAAAATTGCAAAGAAAAAGGAGCGGCATATGGACTTTGTTACTATTCTGGGGGTGTTAATTACCTGTGTGTTGGAGGATTGTTGAAACAAAATGATCTGCCAAGGTCCCAATTTGCAATATACTGTTGTGTACATGTCATGAAAATGTAAACTGGTTGTAATTTAAGTGATATTGGTGTGACCAACTATTGTCACAATTATGAGTGTGTGTTGGAACTAGTCATTCCAACACTAAAAAAATTGCAGGATATGATGAAGACATGACATAGTGAAAATGACATCAAAAGATTGGGCTTGAGCTACATCAGATATTGGAGGATAATCAAGCTTGTGTGTGCCCAAAGTGATCAGGGGAGTAGATTGTGATGGAAACAGACAAGTTGAAACAAAGTGTCTGAAGTGTCTTTGCTTGTGTAGCAAGCAAATAGAAATTCAGTTGTTTGTTTGAAATTTGTTAAGCGATTGCAGATCTGCATGATCAATTATGAGGAGATTAGCTCAACAGTGGGTCTTTGCTGTTGCAGCCTAGCAGCGAGCATGAG
The DNA here is from genome assembly GCA_034641835.2 of Pinus albicaulis. Taxonomy (NCBI): domain Eukaryota; kingdom Viridiplantae; phylum Streptophyta; class Pinopsida; order Pinales; family Pinaceae; genus Pinus; species Pinus albicaulis. Next base: position 1,322,163,625 of record CM076572.1, read on the forward strand.
GAGGCATACTTGGAATAGTCACCAACCTGGATATTGTGAACAAGGGAAGTGGAGTTACGTTGCGATGCCAGGGGAACTGGATACTAAAACAAGAACTTTTGGTGTGTGGCTACTGGAATCGTGGAGACCTGTCGACTGTTTAGAGGAGTTGCGTCCTATTGAGCATAGTTGTGTGAGGAGGAGCCTAGCACTTCCTGCCTACATAGAGGAGCAATCTATGTTGCCTACTGTTTACTTTGAGGAGGAGTTTAGCACTGCCTGCCTACCTAGAGGAGCAATCTACACTACCTACTATTTAATTCGAGGACGAGCCTTGCGTTGCTTGCATACTTATCTGTGCTGCCACCGTTGCTAGTGTGTGAGGAGGAGCACTGCCTTGCGCTACCTGCCTACTTATCTGCACTACCACCATTGTTGGTGTGTGAGGAGGAGTGCTACCTTGCACTGCATGCCTACTTATCTGCGCTACCACTGTTGCTGGTGTGAGAGGAGCGCTGCCTGCCTACTTATCTACGCTTCCACTATTGCTGGTGTGTGAGGAGGAGCGCTGCTTGCCTACTTATCTGCACTGCCACTATTGCTAGTGTGTGAGGAGGAGCACTGCCTTGCGTTTCCTACCTACCTACCTAGAGGAGAAATCTATGTTTCCTACCTGAGCGTTGCCTAAGCACTGAGTCATTGATCATTGCCCTCTACGTGGAGCATGAACAGAAGGAGGGGTATTTGCATGAAGAGGAATATGCTGACACGTGAAGCTAGAATTGAGACAGATTGTTGGCTATGTGGATCGCAGTGGATCGTTGATGGAGAGAATTACCTGAAAGTTGATTGCATGGAGCATCTCAGAACAATGTGCTATGAAGAGCTTGCTATGGAGTGTTGCGGTTTATCATGTTATACTTCCATAATGCTTGGTGAATTGAATTGTTTTCTTGAATTTTTTGTTTTGTTTTTTAAGCATGTTGAGCCTGATCAAATTAGCATGTAAATGCTATTTGTTAGAACTGATCACTCTAACAACAACGAATTGAAGATGGAAAGTTTCAAGATGAAGATGCCAAGCTTGGATATGTTTTTATAAGAAATTGATTGAAGCAGTGAAGACAATTTCAAAAGATGGAGAAAAGGAGAAGCAACAATTAATGTGATGGACAACAATCAAGTTTGTGTGAGTTTGTGGAATAGACTCATGACCATGGTAGAGTATGAGTCACAATTTTTAATTAGAGAAAATCTACATGTCATTTATTATTTGTACATGCTGTAAGACCCAGAGAGGCATGCATACCCCTTTGTTATATGTCCACTCTGTCAGAGAGTTTTAACACCCTGGAAGAGTGTGTCATGTAGGATGGATACACTTGGGTGGGCCATATTGGTTTTAGACTCCATGAGGTGAAATTTTATATCTAGGGGGAGTTCATCGAGAGGTTGGATGAACCATGTATGTGAAGGACTTCCTAGTAGAATGACGGTTGAAGTGGTTGGGAACCCATGCATTTCGGTAGATGGTTGTTCCTTTATATGGACATCGACAATAGCATGAAAAAGATACAAAGTGTAATTACCAAACAAAAACAATTTAATTACAAAACAAGACCAGATGTAGATTTTTCAGTTGGATATTGAGACAAGTAGTCATTAAGGGGGTGTGTTGGAATGTGTAATTTCTACTTGTCTTCAGTTGTGACTTTCTATGTATTGAGTCTGTTCCTATTCCATAGGTTAGCTAAAACTAAGTTCCTAGTTTGGTGTGAGGTTGAGATATTCTCTCAACCAACTTATTGTGCATCCAAGATAGCTTATCTATCTTGAAACAATACATCATGTATATATGTAACTCTATTTGATTAATAGAACATAGTGTGTATCTGAAATAGGATGCATTGGGTTTGATTTTTCATGGCCCACAATGGTTCGTTCAATCAATCAATAAAAATAGATCTTGATCTTCCATTGGATATCACTGACGTGGGATCATGTAATCTTTTGAGTTTTGATATTAATTGTCAGTTTTAATAGAAAACACATGCAAAGATGCATAGCAGTGTGAACCAATCAATGTTCAACATATGAACTGAGTTCTTCGTGAACAGAAGCGGGATGGATCTTTGTGTGTTAATTGAACAACACTCTAGCTATAATAATTCCTATTTCCTATAGCTTGATGTTGGTTGAATAAGACAATTACACATGTGCTTTTTATTTCTGGATGTCAACTGCCTAAAGCCTGAATTTCGTCCAATATTTCAACACTTTTGTCTAATTCCACTGCAAAATCGTTTCCCATTTTCATCAGATTGCAATCTTCGAAAATATTAAATCTGATCATTTTCATCATGTTCATGCCATAATCCTTTGATAACATGTCTATAAAAACAAATATACACCAAGAACTCAACGTCGCTTGTCTCATGCGAGACTCTGCTTCATCTGTGCAATGTTTTGCCCTGCCCCGTTGCCTAGAGCTAAAGGACATGTTCTGCAAGAACAATAGCAACAACAATGGGAAAATATCGAAATGGAAACTAAGCTCCTTCTTCAAGTGCAGCGATACAAAGGAAGAGATTGATGGCATAATGAAGTACATGGACTCCAACAAAGACAACATCATCAACTTCTATGAGTTCGTGGCCAAATACCCTAGTTTTTTTCAAAACATTGAATAATATAAAATTATCAAGTTATACTTTGGGGATCCACAACATTGTGCAAAGAAAATTTGTGCAACAATGTATTTCATTGTGTAGTGATGGCTTTTAATTGTTAATCTGTCTTTGCACAAACTCGGGAGTTTGGAGAATTGTACTTTTTCCGGGATTCAGAAGTTGCCCAAAACTAGTTTGTGCGAAGATTTGTAATGTGCAGAAATCCAGTGTGAAGATATTTTCTCTTAAGAAATGTGTGGAGTCTTCCTCAAGCAGTAGCAGTGTCGATGTCATAGCATTACCCACGAGCTAGCCACTCATAAAATTAATTAATTTTTTTAGTTTTATAATGAAATGTCAGGGATTGATAAATACTGAAAACAAAAAACTCTCCATTACTGGAACTATGTCCCATCAGAGTTAGTTGAGCCAATCTAAAATTAGAAATAATATTTCAGAAAATTGCAAAATTATTTTTGAATTTCCAATAAAATAGAAATATTTAGAATTTTCATGAAACTTTGGTTAAAATTGCAATAAATTAGAAAAAAATATGAGATTCAACGCACGGTGAATGCTATAGTCGTGAATGCAAAACTCTCCACCAAGGGAATTATGTCCCATCAAAGTTCCCTGAACCAATCTAAAATTAGAAATAATATTTCCAGAAAATTGCAAAATTATATTTGAATTTCCAGTAAAATAGAAATATTGAGAATTTTCATGAAACTTTGGTTAGAATTGAAATAAATTGCAAGTGAGATAAATGCTATAGTTGTGAATGCTATAGTCCCTAATGATTTTATTTTTATTTTTAATTTCAAATTTAAATTGTCCTTTTACCATTAAACGTCTTCAATTTTGCTGTGACCTTTGACTTGATCAAGATGACAGTAACATAAGGTCATCGTCTAAGGTTTTTTCCTAGAAGTTGGGGTCCTCGACTTCAAACAAAATATTTCTCAAATCGGGAGACCTCTCAGTGCGTGTCCACTTACTATCAGAAACATATAGACAAAGAGAATCTAGCTACATGGATCTCCAAGACAAACTCAATGATTTTCCACTTTAAAAACCTTCGAGAGATTTGGGGCTTGTCCTTAGTCCAAGGAACCCAAACCTTACGACCTAGGTTTTCAACCATCCAATAGTAGAGCTGCCAACTTGATATAATCCAGACAATTATAATAAGCATTCATTAATTTGTTGAAATAAAAGTGACTAGTGTTTCTGTGAAAGTAAAATCCAGTCAAACTCTTGGGGTTGACATCAATGACCACACCATCCAACAAATGCGGAATGAAAATTCTATCCTAAATAAAGTGTAGGACCTAAATATATGTGAGATGCAAGTTCTTGAAATATTTTAATTATATTTATAGTCTAGGTGAATCCTTCTCCTCAATTCTTTTGAAGCTAGACTCGAATGCAAGTTGTAGAAATAAGTTTAAGTGAAGAAGGCTAAGGCCTCATTAATGATACCTCTCATGGAGTTCTAACCACCCAAGTGCCTCCGTTCCTAAAAGGAATTTCCCATAAGAGAACCACAAGGTCACTGTGTTAACTTCAAATGAGGGTCTAAACTTCGCAAATTGTGTGAAGAAGATGATTTTATCTTTATATCAACCAAACTTATGATTTTATTTATATTTTATAAATGCACCTCTAAACCTAGAATGAATATGCAAGATGTGAGTGATTGCTTCAATTATATTATTAAATTTGTTAAGTACTCCAACAAGATTGAAAAACTTGAAATCAACATGCATATAATGATATTCAACACAAGTTGATAGGAGCAATTAAGTAAAAAAAAGGAGTAAGTTGAGAAGAGTTATCCCAATGAAACAATACTTAGAAATCCCAATTATTCAAGAAGCTATTAGAGCTTATTAATGTGTCAATGAGATATTATTTAAATCTTCTTATGATGTTGTGATTTAACAATTAGGCATAATAATAATCTTATTGCACTTATCACTTAGATCATAAGTCAATGAGGTACAATAAATGATCTTAAACAAAATATTGACAAGTGATAATAGAGACAAGCACAAGATGAGATTGCTAACAGTGACTAACAATGAATGGTAGAGAAAAAAATGCAATGATGCAAATTATAATGCAAAGAGACAATTTATCTATATTAGTAATGACAATGCAAGAATGCAAGAGACAATTTAATGAGATAACTAGTTGTCCTCAAGATGAAATACTTATACAATTGATTCATCAATGATTCCTCACAATGCTACCACTTTAAAAATGCACCAAATTTATGCAAATCATACCAGAAATCTATTAGTGTGAAAATAGTCCCAAATCTTGAATGAGAAGCTAAGAAACACAATAGAGATGAAGCCCTTAAGTGATGAGTGTTATTTATTATATCTATTAGGCTTATTTAGAAGTGTTTTTAGGCTTCTTTAGGTTGATTAACACTTGATTATGCCACTACTATATTAGTCTTTAGATATGAGCATTTAGGAAATTCAACAAAAGAGAGAGAGGGATAAATAGATCAAACCCTCAAGGCCTAAAGGCCTTGCTCCAATTTCAATTTTGTAAAGTTGATACAAGTTTAAGGCACCAAATGAAGTGCTTTAGAAATATTTTATACTTTGAATACGTGCAACTAAAAATGATTAGACTGAAAACAAAAGGAATGCTTCTCAAAACCCCATGACTAGGGAAATTCTAGGCCCTAAACGCTTGGAACTAGGCTAGTTGAGAAAATATGGAAAGTGAAAGGCTCAAAATTTGGTGTTTAGCCTTCAAAAATCCTATAAAAAAATTATTTATCTTGGACACTTTAATCAAAATATGATTCAACCCTCTTAGAGCATGCAACTAGGGATTTTAGCCCTCCTTGTGCTAGTGGCTAGGCCTAGAAGTGGCCTTAAGGCTAGGGGATAGGCCTAAAAGGGCTTGGATAATGAAACAAATGAATTTAAGCCCCTGAAACCCTTCTTCAATGGATGAGAAGCCCGCAAAACCAACATTAGTCAACAATTTGACAAAAAGACAATGAGAAATCACTATAAACCCTTACCCAAAATCACTTTAAGCCTGAAAAGAAGAGATCAATGGAACTTAGTTCAACAGAGGCAGAGTACATGGTTGTTAGTCAAGCAACTTGTGAGGCCTTCTTGATGAGGAAGATACTTGTTAGTTTGTTTGGTCAGCAGATGGATTCAAAAATGATTTATTGTGATAACCATAGTTGCATCAAGCTCTCAGATAATCCATTTTTTAATGATAGGTCCAAGAATATTGATATTCGATATCATCAACTCAGATATTGTGTAAAGAGGAGGATTATGTCATTAGATTACATTACTAAAGAGGATCAATATGCAGACATCTTGACGAAGGCATTATCAAGAGGAAAATTCGAGTTCTACAGAGGCAGGATTGGGGTAGCAGACAATCCCTTATGGAGAGGGAGTGTTGAAATGGGCCATAAGAATAGGTTTCTAATTTAATTTTCCCGAATTAAATTAGAAGGAAATTGTAATTCCACATCACATGACAGCTTGTACGAGTTAACTGAGTTAGGAAGACTTAGTTAGCTTAGTCAAATCGAGTTGAGGGTCAAAATAGAGGCATGAAGAGTTCTCTCTAAGCTTCAGGGGGTTCAGGTACAATTTATTTTGAGTTGTAATTATTTAACTTAATTATTTGAGTTAAAATCAATTTAACTAGTTCTAAGTGATGGAGGAACTAGTGAGAGGTCTAATGAATTAAATCTGATTTAATTCACATGTAGCGATCAATCATATAATTTAATATTCACTATAAATAGTTGTTGTGTGTTAGTTCTGAAGAAGTTCCAGTTGATATTGGAGTTAAAGGGAAGTATAATATCAATTGTATAATTATAAAATGGTACATTTCATGCATGAGGTTAGCATAATTCCTTAGATGTATTGAACAATCAATTATTGGGAATTTCCTAATTAATAGGGGCTCATATTCCCTATGGATTTCGCAAGCAAGGTTGAGCATCCAGAGAAAGGAAATTGGTATTGGACCAAAATTTCTTCAAATCAGAGTGAGACGGTCAGAGATAGTGCAGAGAGCTCTTAAGCATGAGAGAAGCATTGTATTGTTTCATATTCTTACCTTAATGCAAAATAAAGATATCAGGGTTTTTAGTTGAGGATTTCCCCAAATAAATCTTTGTGTTGTGAGATTGAAATTATTTCTCTTTCTTGTTCATGTGATTGTGTGATCATAATTGGTTTCCACAATTTTTAGAATAGATTCAAGTATTCCTATATAAACACATACTGGTCCTTCAGAGAATGTAAAGCAGTACCATGAAAAATTGCATATTTATTTGTATCATATTACAAGATGAGTTGAATCAATGTGGATTTTATACACTATTATTTGCTTGTAGGACTCCTTTCTACTTCATTATGTTATGCAACTAGCTCACAAATGCTAGAAATAATATATCAACGACTTAAAAAATATCCTTTTTGATGGGGAAACCTCCTTTACATTATACAAATGAAAAATTCTTGGATGATTCAAATTAATAAATCTCCTGTCTATATATAAGAGTCTAAGGGGTTACAATATAATCAGAGCCTCCAAAAATATAATAATATAAGGACACAACAATAACAATAGTGGGCTTATATAGGGTACAATACTAACAATATGGGGACTACATGGGCACAAAAATAACAATAATGCGGCTACACTAACAATAATAATAAGGGGCTACACTAGTATTATAGGGACATAACATGCCCCTTTCCTTCAAAAAAGTGTTGTCCTCAACGCTTGATTAGTTCTAGATGCTTTGATACTGAATGTTATGCAACCAAATCACAAAACAATAGAAATAATAGATCAACGACTTAAAAAATATCCTTTTCAATGGGGAAACCTCCTTCACATTACACAATTGAAAAATTCTTGGATGATTCAAATAAAAAAACCTCCGTTCTATATATAGGAGTCTAAGGGGTCACAATATAATCAGAGCCTACATAACAATAATAATATAAGGGCACAACAATAAAAATAGTGGGCTTCTATGAGTCAAAATAATAACAATATGGGGACTACATGGGAACAATAATAACAATAAGGGGGCTACACTAACAATAACTATAAGGGGCTACACTAGTATTATAGGGACCTAACACATTATGTCATGGATGAACTTCAACTTCTTCATCATGGCGCCAACTTCTTCATAACTTCTTTATAACTTATTTTTAGGGTTTCTTTCATATTCTACATCATTTTACATTTCCTCTTCATAGTGTTGGTAATTTCATCATTCTTTTCATTGGAAAGTGACCTTCTTTGTCATCATCTAGATATCCTTCATATTGCTACCTCTTCCAATTTTTTTCGAATCATTCATTCAATATTAGTTGTAGGTGAATTTCTACAACCTTTTTTCGGTATCCTTGTTCCAATTCAGCCAAATTATTTCTTTAAAAAATCATAAATGAACATCAAATCATAGTTAACTCTTCGTGATTCCCTTTCATCATAATATCATCTTTCCACAACATCAACATCCTGCATACTATTCAAACCCATCTTCAAGATATTCATTATCAAGGTTCTCCTTTTAATACATATCAGAGTCTTCATACCTTTTCCATGGAGATGTCATATATAATTATTCTAATTGTTAGCAGATGTTGATTACTCATCTTATCTCAAGTAACTATAGGTACATCTTTATGAACTCCTCTTCCAGCTTCATCATATACTCCTTCCTTGGGATCTCAATACATAGTTCCTTTCATAGGAACCCTGGTTGCCAACCACCTCATATTCTCCATGAGGTCATATAATGTTGATTTTGTCTTGTCATTAGGTAGAAGAGTCCAAGGCACATTGTATTTATGCCTTCATGTATTATTCATAAGGAAGAGTCCCTTCTTCAATCATGCTCATGATATAGAGAATTTTAACCATTCTATCTACAATTAAGTGATGACATGAATTTTATCCATCTATAAAAGTTAAAAAATGTAAGCATACATATTCCTTCATGTGGTCACGTCTCTATCACCATACCTTCATCCTTATAAACTGTGGATTCCACACTAGATAGAATGTAGACTATATATGTGGCATTTTCTTTTTCTAAGTAGAGGTGAATCTTCCAACAAATATTCCAATGGAGGATCTTGATGATCTTTATTTTTAACATTCTTCTTCCTAATGATGATGAAGTGTAATGATAGCATTTTGTTTATATATTACTAGATGAATTGCTTTAACCATTAAAACTGATACTTTGGCTATCCTTTCATGCTTCTAGTATGATTTCATATCAATGTCAATATAATACATCTTATCTTGATTGCAATTCTTCCTACCATGACTTGCTAACTTCTATATACTAAAAATTAAAGTAAATGTATGTGAAAGACCTTTTAATAGTAGAGTTCTTTCACTTCTTCTCCTCTGGTTCTTCTATTTCTTTGGTCACATGGGCTTCACTTATTTCCTTTCTTGTTTCCCTTCTAAGAATTTTAGTACAAATCCTTTTTAAATGACCATATTCATTAAATTCATAGCACTGAATATTAGACATGTTAATTTTCTTTCGAAATTTATTTACAGGCTCAAACTTTCCAAACTTCCCTTTCTTCCTTGTCATAGCTACATATGCTTTTCTTTTCTCATTTCATCCAACGTCATTTTTGCCTTGAATATAGCTTTTTCAATCTTAAATAATGACCATTTATCATTCAATGGAGTGACTTCCTTATTTCCATATATTCTTGATACAAAGTTTCCCCATCCATATGGTAATCCATTGAGAAAAAGTGTGGTCATATCTAGATTTGACATAGTTTCTCCTAGTTGTTGTTGTTGATCTCTTATTTGAGATACCTTCAGGAGGTATGAGGCTACCCCTTCTTCCCTTGATACTTTCATTTTGTATAGTTTGGTCCTCAATTATATTATTTCCCCTGCAGTACTTACATAGAAAAATTCTACTAATTTGTCATAAATCTCTTTTGATGTCTTTAAATTTGCTACATAAGGAATGAGAGAATCCTTAATTGACTCATCGAGAATCCTTTGAGCCCTTATTTCTCCTTTCATATATTTTGATAGTGCTTTAGATTTATCTTGTGGTGGTTTGGCGATTGAGCCCTTGACATATTCAATAACTCCATTTTCCATGAAAATTAAATCTATTCTCTTCTTCCATGCAAGGTAATTCGAAGTCCCAACAATTTTATTGTTCTCCTTGAATAAATAAGTCATTTGGTTTGTAGATTGAGACATAAAATATAAAGTAAAATCTGCCTCTTTTTCTTGTCACCTTATCTTTGATATCATGCTAAGAAATCTAGGGTAGCTAGATTATAGGGTAGCTTCTTCTTCACTTAATTATTATAGTGTTATTATCATCAAATAGATACCAAAAATGAATATCAATCTAACAAGAGGACACAAGATATAGGTTTTTATCTAGGGCCAAAACCTCTCCCTTGAGAGGAAAATCCACAAGAATACTTATCTTATTATAGAATCTTGAAATGAAAAATTCCAAGACTTAAGGCCCAAGACAAAGACCCCTACAAGACCAAGTAGACCTCTCCTTTTGATGATCTTGTCCTTCAAAAATTCAACCCCAGTCAAATTTCTTCAACACTTTAGATTTCAACCTCTTCTTCAGAATTTCGGATACACTTCAGGTTTATAGTTTTTCGCCTCTATTGCAGAAACCTTAACTCGTACTTGTGAGTGAAAAAGATTGAATTTGACTTTATCTCTCCTTCACTTGAATTGTTTCTTATTCCTTAGGTATTCGGCTTCCAAATTGGATCTTATTGACACCTAAATTTGGCTCCTTGAGATGACTGTATTTTGGTCTTGCTGCAACACCAAGATGCCATAATTCTTTCGCCCATGTGAGAGAATTTGACCCAAAATTCAGACTTTCTATTAGGGTCCTATAAATATAGGATTCATAATTTTGAATTGACTTTTGATAGTCTTGTAAAATATGTACATACCTTGCTTTCTGCAAGTTGTTTTCCCATATTTTGAAAAATAAAATAAAATAAAATAATAAAAATAAAAATAAAAAAGAGGGTAAAAAATCCTAAAATAAATATCAAAAGACTTGAAAAGTATAGACCCCAGAAATAAAAAAGATGAAAATAAGACTTGAAATTGAGAAAAAAGCTCAAAAGGAGTCATCCTTAACCTAAATTGCTTAGTTCCCTCTTTGTTAAAATAAAAACTCCTGCAAACAATCTAATCTTGCAGTAGTTACCCAAAATGCCTAAGAAACAGAGCACAAGTAGACCTGAAGGATCCAAAACACCTAAATCTGAGGGAACCAAAGCCCCTAAGCCTACCCTAGCCATCATTGCCAAATCTTCTACAAAAGTAAACCCCATTCAACCACATATGGTTGCTACTGAATACATTCCTTTGACGGATCTTGACTATAAAATTGCAGACCCTGTTATTGAGTTTAATTTGCTAGATATACATAACTAATGTTATGAAAAATATCTAGACAAAGATGATATTCCAATTTGGGAGACCTATTTGCCTAAGTATATAGTCCCATTGACTCATCCTGATCAAGAACTAATCAGACTTTGTCAAAAATACTATGAGCCAGATCAAAGGGCTATAATAAATACAAAAAAAAGAAATACTTTTTACCATTACAACCCAGTAAATTAATCAAATGCTTCAATTACAACCTGATCCCCAGGCAGTCCCCTTGTCTATAGAGGCCTTAACTCAGTTATACCTTGGCCTAGATTTCCCTGAAAGGTTTATGATCTTTCAGAATTTTATGCCTTCTCATGTTGATATTCCAAAGATAAATCCTCCATACTCCACAACTAAATTTCCTGAAGGGTCTAGACATATTATCTCTATGCTATTTTTTATCCTTAGATATTTTACAGATGAGTATACTGATGAATCTATTCTTGGTTTCTTGTCCACTATGTCTCCTAGTCAACCTCCATCAGTCATCTTTGACGATGCCGGTTTCATAGCAGATACCATCCACTACCAGTTGACTAAATTACCCACAGAAGGAGTTTTTAGATATTCATCTTATCTTTTCCATTTGTTTTTATTCTCTCAAGAAGACAAATTTCCATTTTCTTTGCAAAATATGGATGTAGAGGGAAAACCTCTATCAATTATCTTTTGGACTTCATTATCGAGAAAAGAATCCAGTGATTCCACTTATTTAGAGTTTTCAAAACTATTTTTGCATCTAGCAATGAGCATATTAAACAAATTAGAAAAGCCTAGGATTAGTGAAGAAATGAAAGAATATTGCAACTTTTAGAGAAGAACAAAGTTGGAGATTGGTATCTCTATGAACAACATACAGAACTAAGAATTTTTGGATCAAACTTGTTACCCTACAAGTTGCCTAAACATTTATGTATGAGAATTTTTGCACTTGAATATCTTAGGCAAATTCCCAATTCAGATTCAATTAACTTAATGGCAACCAAGAAGAAGACCAAGTTTAAGTTAAAGAATCAAGTTGGGTCATTCATAATCAACCACAAAGATGCAGAAAAGGAAATAACAAAGAAATTATCAGAGTTCGGATTTGATGAGATTTTTCGATGGAATTATGATCCATAAGGGATCTTAAGAAAACTAAGGGTCAAATGTAAACTAACACCCTTTATCCATGAGTCAAAACCTGAACTAGGAAAGTTTTCCAATCAAATTGAATGGAGTGAAAACACCTTGATAGAGACAACAAGACAAACGGGAACAACACCAACTTTGGAAGCTGTCAAACAACCAGAAACATCAAAAAGAGTCAGAGAAGAAGGAGGTTACACAGCAGAGACAACAACTGAGACCAATTTTAAAGTAATTTATAACAAAAGGCCTAAGCTCAATTCAGTTGATAAGAAGAAAGTAACAATTGATATTGATGACATAGATGCTCCAGTGACCAATGATGATATAGCAACAACCATAATCAACGAAACACTTATGGAAATTCAAAAGGAAACAACAGTAAACCAAAATGACACACAAATGATTGAGAAGAAACTTAGAATGGAAGCCTCTTCCTCATAGCCAGCTGAGGAAAAGGACTTGGACATCAAAGAGAGGCATAAGCTAATTAAATAGAAGAATGAGGAGATAAAGATAGAAATATATTCTCAATTCCTGAAGCGAAACCCTGGAAATCAGAATAGGTTATTATCAACATTTGACTATTCCAGCAATAAAATGATGATGTCATTTTTACAGCCTACCACCTCAGCACCCAAAACAGTATCAAACTATAAAAAGGTGGACCATGAGGTAGACACAAAGAATATTCATGAGCTGGACCAGATTGAGTTCCACAGATAGACCTCTGAAATGTTGTATTCTACAGTGGCAAGCAAAGAAATGAGTGCCAATAAACTTGAAAATACCATACTTAATATGCAAGATCAGATGAGGATGGATAAAGCATCACTTTATGCCAAATACCTAAGGATCAAAGCCTTAGACAAACTAGTTTTATAGGTGGGATATGAACCCTCAAATATCCAAGCAACAGAACTATTGGTCAAGAAAAAGAATGAAGACATAACAGCTTTGAGTAAATAGCTCAAGCTTCCTCAAAGTGAGCATCCAAAAACAAAGGAAATCCTCCAGGATCGAAGTGAAAAAGAAGAAATGATGGAGCTCATACTTAAATTGACAGCACAAATCAAGGAGATGGAAACACAAATGGACTAGCTTGTCCAAGAGAAAGAGACTGTAAAAGAGCTAGAAATTCCTACAATTCCTACAGTCATCCCTATGATTACTACAACAGTGTCTGCTACTTTAGGAGAGAAATTAGCAGAAAAGGGCCCACTGGCAACTGCAGTGCCAGTGACTTCAACCACCATTTCAACTACAGAATCTTCTACCACAAATATACAGCAAAAATATGAAGCCAGCCAAATTTTCAAATCCATGGAAGAAATGTCTTTAAAGACAGATGAAATAAACAGTCTGAACAAGATGATTGAAAATCTTGAGAGGGCAAATAAGATAGCTCAGATCAATGCCAGAACTCATGAGCAGAAATCAATCAGATTGGGAGAGCAGCTCAAGAATTTACAAAAAGAATTGACTTTCACAGAGAAGATCTCATACATTAAAAATCATCTCTGGACTAACATAATTGAAGCCATTCATAATCAATGGCCTTCAATTTAGGTTATATATGAGTATAAATAATTGTTATTAGCAGCCCAAATAGAGATACAAAGGAAAAAAGATGAGTTGAAATAATGAACATTGCCATAACTAGATATATGGTAAAGTATACAAATCTCAGACAGAAAGCCTTACCAGACATACATGTGTTCAATGAAAAGCTTATGCCACAAAAGGACTATGAAAAAAAGATTAGGGAGTTTGCTAAAGAGCAAGTAAACAAGCCACTAGCACAAGACACTCCTACAAGCAAAGTTTTACTTTAGTATGTTGAGGATTTTTTTTTTCTACAGCATGAAATTAAGCACCTCTTTGTAATCAAGCCTACAATTGCAAGATACACAGAGGCCGATGAAAACTTCAGGAATCTGAAAAATGTCCAAATTCCAAAAGCAGAAGAGTGGTAGACTTTCACAGATTTGATGTAAAGATGGAAGGTACAAATGGTGAAAAAATTACCTAAAGACAGTAAAAGGAGAGATAAAATGAAAAGACAATTTGCTGATTTTTACTGCTAAAAGATAATTTTATAGCAGTAAAATAGTAAAACTAATGGTTAAAGAGTATCAGCATTAAAGAGCATCAGGTTAAAGAGTATCAACAGGAAAGATTATCAGCGAAGGAAAGTCAAATGCATGAAAATATCTAACAGCCAACAAGCAGGACACATAGGCAGCCAAAAGCTCCTTGTTAACAAAATAGTTTAATTTATTTTGGATAAAAGAGGACAACTTGCTAGTTTGATAAGCAGTTGTCCCTTTTATTATGTAATGATATTTTATTTTTCCTAAAGTTATTCCTAGAACTCTTCTAGGATATTTGTAATAATTTTTGTATAAATACTTCAATTTCAGAAGTATTCAGTGTGGAATAAAATTGCTAGATTTATTATAGACATTTTGTTGAACACTGGAGGCTATTGTGTGTTTGAATTCGAAGTAGCAGACTGGAAAAGCTGACTGGCATCATAATTCAGGATCCCTGTGAAAAGATGATGAGTGAAATACTTCCTACTTATCACTATTTCATTTTCTAAGTTTCATGCATTCATTTTATTTTTGTTCTGTCTGAATGTGTAACTAGGAGTATTACTACAGGATTAGTCAAGTGCTCACTGTCTTTAACTAGTTGCCATTTTAATGTTTTCTTCTGATTTCCAGTGCAAGGAACCCTTAATTGTTCCTTCTCCCGTTTTACCTCTGCCTTCTACTTCCATTTTCCGGATCAAAGGATCCTTAAGTGCCCTCTATCCCGATCATACCACCTCACAAAAAACCACTTTCCCAAATCTCCGAGGGTTATCTATCTTGCCTTGAATATATTTGTACCTTTTTGGCCTTGATTTCTAGTGCTGCTAGCTTGATTTAGACTCCATAACCCAATGGAAAAGTAGATTTCTCTCTATCTTATCTCGAAGTGATTTTTTCCCATCAAACCCTTTAAACCAAAACCAAATTTTACTTTCATAACTAGCCTAATATTCACAAATTAAAACAAAGTTAAACTTTAAAGAGAGAGCCCTCTTTAAACCTTAGGAAGGCTAGATCCTAGAGTTTGAAGTAGGTTTGTGGTTACCTCTAGAATTCTTTGACTTAAATCCAAAATCCCACAACTTAAGAATTTACTAGAGTGATAACATACTGGCGACCATACTGGGGACTTAACCAATCCTCAGTCATAAAATTGTCTTGAAGGAAAATTATTTTATTCATCTTTTTATTTCAAGATTATTTTTATAAGTTGTGGGTATTGAAAAATTGTAATTCTGGCTTCTAGGAAAACCTACTATACCAGGTCTAATCTGGATCCTAAACCTACTATCATAGTAGATAACCCAGACCAAATTGGAAAAAAGAAAAAACAACAACAGATCATAAATCCCAACTTTAGAAAAAACATAAATCAGGGAAAAGCAAAAGAAATAGGCCCAGACCAAACAATAAGGCCACCATTCCAAGAGAACTATGCTGAATTTTCTCAGAATAATGATGAAGATGAGGATGACATCAATCATCTAATGGGAATAGATGCAAACAATACCATTTTCCTCACTCAGGAAGATCAGAAACTATTTGAGCTTCAACAACTAAAATTAGAATCCAGTGAATCCTTTGACTATAAACAGGGTTATGACTTTGCCATAAATGAAATACATAGTCAGTATAACCTTAGACACAAGAAAAACAATGAGTCTTCTACCAAAAACAATTCTCAAGATCAAAATAAGAAAAATGTAGAAGCACCAAAAACAAATGTTTTGCAAATTCTCCAAAGGGAAAACAAGCAAAGCTCCAATTCTCCCCAAAAATTTCTAATCCTAAAATTGTTGATATCATTGATGAAGTGGCTCAAGCCTCAAAAGACACACATAAATCTGCTGTAGCAAAAGCCTCTAACTCTGTTAAATCAGCAAATTTAGATCCAAAAACACCTTCTACTGATCCTAAATCAGTAGATCCAAAAACTGATAATTCAAGAACGCCTGATGATAATTATAAGTCCGATAAAACTTCTACTACTACACAAATAGTCCCTGAAAAGAAGGTTAAAAGAAGTAAAACTTAGGAAACACAGATAGAGAATGTCAAAACAATTGAAGATAGAAATACAACTGTAGAAACTCAAGAAAAACCAAGTCAAATTAGAGTTACTAAAGATGAATTAGTTCAAATTAGTAAATCTCAACCCTCATTTAATATTCAGAATGAAATTTCTAAGTTAAAAATACCCATTCCTTTAACAGAATTGGTAAAAAATGACTTATACAAATCAACCATAACCGAAGCACTGAATATGAATGATGGTGAAGATGCAATTAATTTGAATGATGATCAACAAAATTTGATCTTTGGCCCTGATGTGAATGGAAAGCATGCAGATGGATTAGTACCTCCCTTTTATATTAGTCTTACCATTCATGATCAAATTCTCCATAACGCTATGCTAGATTGAGGAGATTACCATAATTTAATGCCTAAAGCTATAATGGAAACTCTTAATCTAGAAATAACCAGGCCTTACAAAGATTTGTTTTCATTTGACTCTAGCAAAGTTAAGTGCTTAGGATTAATCAAAGATTTATGTGTGACATTAGTTCAGTACCCTGGTAAGAGTATATTAATGGAAATTGTAGTAGCTGATATCCCACCTAAATATGGTATGCTACTTTCTAGGTCATGGGGAGAAAAGTTGCAGGGATCTCTACAATTAGACATGAGTTATGCTACTATATCAGTGTTTGATCAGCCTAAAAAGCTATATAGGGAAACATTGATGAAGTTCATGGTCAGTAGTGCTCAAAGATCTATAAATTATCCTATTTATTCTACACCAACTGACCTGGACTCTTTTATCTTATGTAACTCTGAGAATAATGAAATCCAAATTGAACTGATTGATAAAAATCCAACATCAAACAATGAAAACATCTTTCATGAATCCCTTTGGCACTTAGACTTTGATGGTTCTGTAAAAAAATTAGGAGGAGGAGCAGAAGTATGGATTACAAACATGGAGACTAATCACTCAGAAGGACATGCCATCAGACTCAACTTCAAATGTACCAACAATATGGTTGAGTATGAGGCACTCATTCTAGGCCTCCAGATCATTAGAAACTCAGGAGGAAAAAGAATACTAATCATGGGAGATTCGGAATTAATCATAAACCAAATAAATGTGCTATATTTTGTTTATAACCTTAGACTAGCCAAATATAGAGACACAATGAAAAATTTAACTGATGATCTATTGGAATGAAAATTTGCTACTATACCTCGAAAACAAAATACTCAAGCACACTGCCCAACAAATTTTGCTAATACATGCAATTTACCATTCCAACCAACACACAAGTACACTGCTGAGGTTAAATATAGACTAATAATTCCAGATAAACTCAAGTATTGGTAGATTTTCTCTCAGGATGTTAGCCACCTATAACTATTTGTTATACCAAAAGGTGGCTAAGACTGTTTGAGCCTTCAAGGAACAAATTTCATTACTAAAATTTGTTGGCTCTTGAAGACTCTTGAAGGCCTCATGCCTCTGTCCAGATCCTATACTGTTGTTTACATCCTAAAAACCTCTGAAATCCTGCTATAATCCAAAGCCCAAATGCTGCTGCAAACCCCATTTTCCCCTGCCTCTTCTTCCAAAACTAACCTTATTTTCTGTAACCCCATTTCCCATGAAAATCCCTCATTTTCATGTTTCTCCCCTTTCTACTTCATGAAAATCCGTAATAAGGTTCTAAGACCCCTTATTAGCCTTATCGAAATCCTCTAATTCCTTCGAAAATCCTTGAAAAACCGTTAAAATGCATATTTTCTATGTATTGGACTTAAGCCCCCTTCGGCCAAGTCCCTAACCCTTTTTATCCATGCTCCCTGGCACCAAAACCTGGCGCTAAGCCAGTCAGTTGCTTATCCATTTTAAACAATTATTCTGCCCCGCAAATATTAAAAAACCTTTGTTATTTGCAAAATTCGGGTTTTATTTTATTTTATAAACTTTTCCGCTGGTTCAATTTTCAGTTTAATCCTCACCGTCGATCTGATCTACAGATCGAATGGTGCAGAATCCGTCTCCTTGTGGTCCAAGCCATCCAAATGCCGATTTCAGAAACTGTGCGGTTTTCATCGCACCACCTTTGGGCAAAGGCGGTTTTTCCCCGATTGCTAGTGATTCCATACACTTGCTGCCACATGTCCTGGGTACTATTTGCGAAACCACCATCCATTGCGCAATAGAGTTCAGACAAGGATGCCCAGCGATATTGACCACAGTCGCTGGATCTGAACCCGCTCATCCTAATGAGATCGCTTGCCGAAGATGTCCGATGGTTAACCAAGATACACACGCGATAACCGGGCTATCGTACAGTGGCAACAACAACCTCCGCCATCGATCTGATCCTCAGATCGATGGTCCAAGTTTCATCGCCTAGATTTCGTCCATTTGAATTTCGACCTTCACTCTCGACCGTCGATCTCTGCGTGATAGACAACCCTGATCTAGTCTTTCTTCTGCCCATTTTATGATCTCCCACGATAAATCCAACGGCCACGCTCTCTCCACAAGACTTTTGAAGCAATTACCTATATATGCAGGATTTTATGACTATTTGTTGTATTTTGCAGGGTTTTTAAATGGTTCTCATGCCATTTCTAAAGAAAATTCAAAGGTCGAGGGTGACGACCCTCTCGCCTTCGATTCACCTCAGGAATCATTCGCAGGTTTCCAATTTCATGTTTCATCAGTATTTATCCAAGCACTAATGCCACATGACCCTGCTCGACCCTGCACATCAGCAAAAACCATGGATTTGACGCAAACCAAAGAATATTAGTGTTGAAGACCAGAATTTACCAGAACAGAGGACTAAAGGAGAGATTTGTGGGAATTACGTCTAAGATGCTTATCAAAAGCCTAATCCCCAAGTAAAACACAGTTTATAGAAAACCTAAAGTGTTCTATCGACAGGAATGCCTCCACTACCACATCTGAGGCAAATTGATTCCTCTCGTCTACCACAGTGCCACCTGTTCCTCAAAGTACTCAATCAGAGACCGAAGTTATTGATCAAATGAAGATTTTTCGCCTCAGCGCAGCTAGAGAGTTACTTCTGCAGGGAATATTAATGCAAATAATATCTGCAAAGTAACCCCGACATCACACAGAGCCTCAAAGGTCAATAAAAGCTCCCACCGAGATTAATTCATAAGTGTAAATAAATTAATACAGTGAAATACATGTACACTTATTCATTGAGCCCTTCAAGGGTCGAGAAACCATTAAGTCTGTATTAATTGTAATTTAGATCTTTTATTATATCTCACCTCCTCTTTCTTCTGTATATACATCTTCAGAAGATGAGTGAGGGGTTGGTTGCAGAACTTTGATATACACTTGAGCTAAAACTTCTGATTGTAAATAGTGATTCAATGGCTCTTGGAGCTTTGCTGGTGATAGATAGGTTAGGCTGGGATGTGTAGATGGTTGCTAAACTAAAGCACTGGACTTAAAGCTATAACTGGTTTGAAGCATCAATACAAGCTGATTTATGGGATCCTGGTCTATGTTTATGGTGATGTTTTTCTTATTGTAACCTGTTATTTTGTTTTTATTTTCATCTGTGTTTCAGATTCTCTTATAAAGAACAACATGCATAGAGTTAGGACCTACTGTATATTAGTAACCTTCTCTGACTGAAAATATTTATCTGAATTTTTTCTTCCATCTGTGTTATTTAGGAATGATTTAATTCATTTTAAGCATAGGAATGCTGGCGTTCCCTCATCTTATTGTCTTAGCTAAATGTTATTCGTAGATGTTATTTTTAGTATATGTTTAGTGAAGAGAACTGAGGAAGATATGGTGAGCCCTGGTCCCAGTTTGATCCCACAGACTGCCTGATTGTTTCCCTTGGAATGTGTTAAAAGCTAGCTAGTTTCAAAGTACTTACCAGATCTTATGCCATTCTGTTGTTATCGTTGTATTTGTATTGAAAGTAGCCAAGTACAAAAGAGCTAGGAGAGGATTTGTGGTGAGCCTGACCCGCTAGTTTCTGCCCCAAAGGTTGCTTCCAAGTTTTCCTTTGTTTTGAAAATGTGTTCTATTGAAAGTGTATAAAAGGCTGGCTAGTTTCAAATTACTTATCAGATCCTAGTTTACTTTATGTTTTTCTTGAGTCCATGTCAAAGGCTGGCTAGTTTCAAAGTACTTACCAAATCCTGGGTTGCTCTTGTTTCTGCATTTTTTTATTTCTCCTTCTTATTGTATCACTCCATTCCATAAATCAATCTTCAAAGAGATCCTTAGACATAGATGACTTGCCCCATGGACCACTCTTGCCTCTTGCTATTCAAATTAAACCCTATTATGACTCCATAGCCCAATGGACTAAAACCTGCAATTGTCTATCTTTTTGGTCGAAGCTTACTCTGATTGTCTGCAACTTCTCACCATTGAAACTTTTTGCACTCAGAACTTTCCACCTTGAACAATAATCATGCTCAACCATCCAAAAAACAAACAAACCCTTGGCCTTCATAACTAGCCTAATATCATAACCCCAAACTTCAAAGACAAATCCATCTTTTTACATATTGGAGAGATCCCTCTCCAGATTCAGGAGGGCTAGATACTAGAATCCCAAAGTTGGTTGAAACGATGTTGCTTCTGCAGTTTTAGTCTTACCAATCTGCTAAAATTACAGATTCCTAACATTTCTGGCGACTCCACTGGGGAACTCCAAACCCTATACCTTTGTTGTGTTCTCCCACACTCTTAGACAGAGTCTGGAAAGGGCCAAGTAGCCTTCGGATCTCATCCTCTTTCAGGGGTGACATATCTGGTGAATGCCGTCCCAGTCAATCTCTGGTTTGAGTTCCCTAGAAAAACTTCATAAAACCTTGAGAGTAAGAAGCAACCTTTTCAAGCACTACCAAGCAATGGTATTTATGATGAAACTTGTCTGAATCAGTGAAAAACTAGGTAAGACCTAGGATTCTCTTAATTCTTTATCTAACCTTGAAAAATCAGCTGGCTTAGCCATAAGAGTAGACTGTCTTTGTCTCATAACCATAGCTAAGTTTTGAAACAAAGTTAGGATATTCTTAAAAGCCATACAACTAAAAAATAACTTAGAAAAACCAAAAAAATATTTCAGATTGGTATCTAATAAACATGGTGGTGGACCATAAAACCTTTTACCTCCTTAGGAGCTAAAAAATTCCACTTGGAGACTCCACAAATCCTTAGCAGACCTTAAGACTCCATTGGGAAGAACCCTCATCATTATCACCTCATTCAAACTCAGTTAGAGGACTGTAGGATTAAGATTTGTGTAAACAGATTAGTTAACCTCTCAAAAACTGTCATACCTGGTTGAAATTTTCTTGTTTAGTTGGGTCTAATAAATCAGCATAGTGGCTCCCAGAAAGATTCACACTAGAGCCTACCCTGACCCAGACCCACCTGAAGTAGTTGATAACACAGAAGGCATCCTTAGGAAATCTCCTAAGATTAAATTGACAACTGTTTTTAGGTCACCCTTGAGAGCTAGTTCAGTTCTCGAAAATCTTTCAGCTCTACAATAATCTCAAGTTGACTTAGTAAATCCATTTAGAACTAGGTCTCTTGGTGATTTAGACTAGTTAGATTATGAGTCTTCACTATCATCTCCTGAAACAAGTGAACCTCTTGGTAGCAGGGAAACAACACCTCCTGATTTACATTTCCTTCACAACTTAGGTGTCTCTCATCCAAGATCAACTTAGCAGTCTATTCCTGGTCCATCCACTTCTGCTCACCCTACATCCACTGTTCAAACCACTCCACTTCATCCCACTGTCCCTCTTGTAAATCCACCTCCATGTTACACTAAAAATTGTCATCCTGACATTCTGCTATGTGTATGAGCTCATTACTACTCATACTTCTCCCTTTGCAAGTCTAACATATTAGTTCCTCATGTCAAGCCTTGAAAATCAGAGAAAAGTTCCTAAAAGTCTCCTAAACTTTGGTATCGCACTTTTTCGCTATCTTGCCTGCGGTCCCGCACCCAATGTTCAGCTATCCAGCGTACATGAATGCACTTTATCTGTGTTAAAAGTGCGGACCCCTGTAAGATCAAAAAGTTGCAAGTAATTTCCAAAAATCTCAATAAAAGTGAATTCTAGAAGCTTCCAGAAAATATCTTGCGGTGATAGAACCACTCTTATGAAGTGCATGTATCCCTTACCTTACAGAGCTAACCCTTTGATGTGAGGAGCTTATCCCTTTGAAGGAGGATTCTATCCCTTCATATTTGGAATAGAAAACGTCCTCTATTCTACTATAAAAAGAGGCATTGGGTAGCCTCAAAGGGAGTTGAAGCTTTAGAATATTTGAAGTTAAGCGCTGTTGAGATTTAGACTTAGTTAATTAAGACTTTTGTGAGGAAATATTACATACCTCTATTCGTCTTGGTTGGAGGAGTGCAGAGCTTATCAAGGTAAAGGAGATTCCTGCTTCAGACCCTGGAAAGTCCTGTGCAACATCAAGGCTCAGGTTGTAAGGATTTTCTTCTTTGAAATTAATACAAATATACTCATTTTTCTCAATAAGCTTTAAATCAATGGTTTATTTCATAGATTCCTTGATCACTATGATAAGAATGATTTATGATGATTTATATATAGGTGCTATGTAATATTTTTATTGTTTGTGACTGCAAGTTTACAAGGAAAAATCCTTCAAGCGCGTGAGGGAAATCAACGACTTCAAACAAGCACTGGACAAACGATAAGTCCTTAACACCTCTATAGAGATTTTCACAGATTATATATGCTTAGAGAAAGATTATTTTAATTGGATGTTTGTTTCTAGATACTTTTAATACTAGGGAGATTGGTCTTGTCCGCAAGACGGATTAATCCTCCAACAAATTGGCGAATCCACTGGGGAAAGAACTTGTTGTTTTTTGTTCTGTTTTATTTTGATTTGAGGAAACGTTTTCCTAGTTTTTGATTGATATACATCTGCCTGGGTAGCTTAGGTTTTCTCTGTTTTTGAAAATTTTGAGATCTTTTATGTTTTTCTCTAATTTTTCCTAGGACCACACTTTGTCTTCTTTGCACAGTGCGGGCAGTTTCGCATTTTTTCTTTAGTAAACAGTGCGGTACCGCACCTATTACTTCTGCAAGCCTGTGGACCCTGTTAAAATTTTGAAAAACCTTTGGATTTATTTCTTTAGTTTATCTTTATTTTGATTTAGAGTTTTTAGTTTCTGCCCAGATTGATGATTGTTTCTGTGAAAAGCTTTCTGTGAATGAATCTTAGCAGTATGATGTTTTGATGATTTTCTAGAAGTTTTGCGTATTGGATTGTTTTTCGCTTGGTCTTTGTAGCGATTCGAAGAATTGACTGTTGGAAGCACCTAAGATTACATTGGTCTTTTTTCTTTTGCTGAATCTGGCCTGATTGTGAAATCATCTTTTATTAAGAAATAGAGTTACATGTTTCTTTGCAAATCTTCGATAAGAAACTTTGTTATTGGTTTTTGAATTTCATTTTTTATAAAAACATAATTGAATGTTTTTGATCTGTTTGTTATTATGAATGAATAGATCCTTAGTTTGTTGAATAAGCTAAGTAAAACCTTCTTCAAAAAAGAATCTCTTAAAGCTTGATTCGATTATATTGTTAAAATTTGTAGGTCTCAGAATTAGTTTAATAGTTTTGAGTGTTTTTCATAGAATTTTGTAGATCTCTTTTGAAGAAAACTTGTTTTGTAGCTTCAAGTTTCTGAAAGTGAAAGGATTTTTCTTATGAGCTTTGATAGTTTTGTTTCATTTGGAGTTATTGCTGAAAAGACAAAAATATTTTCTTTCAATTGCTCTTAATGTTTAAAGAAGGAATTGTTCATTAAAAGAATTGCATTCTCCAACTTTTCCTTAATTAGAACTTCATTGAAAGGAAATGATCTGATTATCATTTTTAGGTGCATTTTTAGTGTTTTTGGAAGTCGAGTCCTCACACCATCAGAGTTTCATTTATGCACCCATTGACTTAAGAAACAACTCTTAAAAGTAATGCTTAATTAAAATTCATCTAGTAATCTTTTTATTTTCTAGGGCTCTTATCACCAACATAGCTTAGGCTAGTATCTTGGAGTAGGAAGTAATTAAATCTCCAAGGTAGTAAATAAACCCAATCGTAATTTGTCTAATCTGGGGAGCTTCTCCTAAAGAAGTCAATCACGAGATCATATCCGAACCTTTGAGATAATCAATTTTGTTTCATTGGGGAAGATAGAATATTTTGCGATTATTACAAACGGTAAACCTCGGATTAACCATTGTCGAGGAGCCTGGGGTCACTTGTCGGTAAACCTCAGATTAACCATGTTGAGGAACCTTAAAGGGGATTGAGCTTTTTTACTCTTCCCTTGCACGTGGGATCGGATCGTAGACTGTTCCCCCAGTTATATTTGTTGATATTGGTAACCTTAGTGCCCACAAACTTAAGATTATTTCCTAAGGTGACGGTGAAGGAAAGATCTCACTGTACCTGGAGCAGACATCGACTAGACTCACTTGGACTCTCTGGGGGGTTCTCTTCACGCGAGATGGTTTTGTGAGGAAACTTGTGCCAGTCTGTTTCATTAAGCAGGTTTTCGGGTAGCTGTTCCAACTGCCCTTTCTGTATTAAATTTCTACTAAGTTTGATTTCATCACCAACTAGTGTTTTTAGTACGGGAAGTTACTGTTTGTGTGTGGTTTTAACTCCTAGATTTTTAAGCGTGTGATTCAGATGTTTGTTTTTTAGAGGCCTTAGGTGTTTTCATTGAAATTTTCTTTGTTTGCGTGTGATTAGTTAAATATTTAATCATGGCGTAATTTCCAAGACAATCCCAGAGACTACAAGGGAAACCCCCTGAATATTCACCAAGTCAGCTTGAAGGGCTTCATGCTCTGGTATCGTTTAGTAGCGGTAGGATTAAATCAACAGAAGTTGGAACTTCATCCATAGTGGTTCATCTTGATTATCAAACACCCATAACAGAACACATTCAAGAGCCGATTTCAGTTTCTGAAGTTACTGGTAGTATTTCTCCTACTAGTGAATGGGCTGATGAACCTGAAATCTCTGAACCTGAAACTGAACCTTCTGTTTTGGAAACATCTTCAGGATTTGTTTCACCAACTTCTAGCGATCTTGGTTCACCAAGGGTAAGGAATATTTTCACTGACGATCTTCCATCTAGCCTAATTTCTATTGAAGAACTTACTAATCCAGACGAATAATTATCTCTTCCCAATTCCCCTCAGTCGTTAAATCTTAGGGAGCGTGAATCAATTTTCTACAGCCCTATTCGAACTACTGCTTGGTACTTATCCTTAACAAATTTTTTAGAGAATCCGGGTCTTGCTTTTTCTCCACCTCGAGTTCCATTTCATCCAACACCCAGAGGTTATTATCTGTCATCCATTATGGCAGGAGAATCATCCATGTTTTCCCAGACACCGGAATCATTTTTACATGGTGGTCCTTCTGTTCCTTCGGGATATTAGGCTATGTCTAGTACTTTCTCGGGGGTAGCTCCTCAACCAATTGAAAGCATGCTATCATCTGGTTTGAGTGGAATTAAAAATGAAACGTCGAACGAAGGGAAATTTTTTATGATGTCTGGTAATATTCCGACTCCGTAGCCTCAAGGCAGTCAGGTACCACCTGGAGGGAAATCTCAGGGAAATCATTTACCGCCTGGGGGGCAACCTCAAGGTAGTCAGTTACCGCCTGGGGGGAAACCTTCAGGAAGTCAGTTACCACCTCGGGGTAAACCTCAAGGTAGCTTTTTCCCAGGAAAAACTGTGGAATCATATTATTTTGGAGGACAACCCCAAGGACAGTATGTACCTCAAGGATATCAGTCTTCAGGACAGCACATACCCCAGGGTCAACCCCAAGCTTAATATTCTCCTCAGGGTCCTTATCAACCCCAGCTTCTGTATGCACCTCAGGGTTATCAACCTTAAGGTCAGTACCCAATTCAAGGTTACCAACAGCGTTCTGGTCAGTCATCTCATCAAGGAGCCGGAAATTTACCACTTACTTATCAACCCTACGTTCAACCAGGTTATGGTCCTTATGTTCAACCTTTTGCGGGACAATACCTCAGAATGAATATGGTGTGGGATCCGTCCCAATATCAACAGCCTATGCAGCCTAATGTGCAGTTGCCTTTTCAACCTGGACTGCCTTTGGTTTTTGGTCCAACCTAGCAACCTGTCCAACCTACTATTCAAACTCCTGCACCTAGTTCTGTTCAACAGTCTGTGCCTAGTACACCTCAGACTCCGCCTCAAACTGCTGCAACTACTGCTATGTCTGTCCAACCTATAACACCTATTTCTGGAGTCTCTGTAACACCGAGTTCGTCTATCCCTGCATCCGTGCAAATCCCTCAAGTCTCTATGCCCCAGTCAGGGCCTTTCGTTCAGACTTCGGTTCAGATTCCTGGAGGGCAAGCCAGTACGAGTACAGTTGTCACAAAATCAAAATTATCAGTATCAACCGTACCCTAGCTACACTTATCAGCAACCTCAACAACCCCAGTTTGGTCTGGTTAATCCTGGTTTTCCAGGGGGTTACACAATTCCTAACGCAAATCCAATTCCCAGTTATCCTAGGTATCCACCTCCTGGAACTGCTTTGGCTACTAAAGGTTTTCATGACCCTAACCGTCAGTTACCATTTATTGCAACTTTGGATTTACCTGATTTGACGCGCCTTACGAATGATCCGATTTTCTATTATCCATACTGGCCGCCAATGCCACATAAGTTGCCCAGTGATATACCTAAATTTGAAGGTAAGTCAGGAGAGGATCCATCAAATCACGTCATGACTTATCACCTCTGGTGTGCGTCTAATTCAATTATTGATGATTCGATTCACTTACGTCTTTTCCAAAGAACTCTTATTGGTCTTGTAGCCAAATGGTACATTGAGTTACCCCGAGGCTCGTTTCATAATTTCAGTCAGTTAGCGACTGCCTTCTTGACTCATTTTCAGTTTCCTGTTAGATACGACAATGGCACGAAATTATTAACTTCACTAAAGCAATCTCCGTCTACGTATATTTCTGATCATATTCATGAATGGTGATGTAGAAGGCAGTTGGTGAAAGTTTATATTCCAGATCAAATTTTGGCAGAATGGTTTGTTAAATCATTGTTACCCAAGATCACTGAGGATGTAGCTAAGGCTGGTGTTGTTACTGAAGAGCAAGTGATTGCTCAAGCTCAGTACCTTGACCTCGTTTACACGCAGTCAGGTACTTTACAAGAAAAAATCCCCGACCTTCCAAAACAAGGTCAAATAGCTGCCGCTCCTTCAGGGTCTCATGCTGCTGATGGCATGATTGGCACAATCAATACAAAAAGTAAGAATAAATCTTCAAAGAATTCTTCTCCTATTATAACTTTACCAGATTCCCCGAAAGGAGAATCTTCCCTTGAAATTTCTGCCGACATTCATGTCGTAGAGACATCTATGACCAAATATAACTCCGGTGGTAAAAAGAAAGGGAGAAGTAAAAAAAAGAAAAATTCGAAAGAGAAAACTGATAAAAATGAATCCAATGACGAAAAGCGCAAACCTCGTTACCCTTGTTACATTTGTGACGAGGATCACTTCACTAAGGACTGCCCACATCGAGCAAAGGTGGAAAAATTCGTTAAGGGTTCACAACAACCTGCTGTCTTAAAGGATCCTTTTTTGACTCAAGATAGCAAGATGGTTGGTTCCACTTAAACTGCTTCAGAAGAACCTATTTTGATGATGTCTCATGTAGGGATTGCGAAGCGATCGCAAGATTATGGTACTAAGAGTCTTGTTGATGGGAAAGAAGCAGAATATTCTAATGCAAATGCATCAACTACACCTCCTCCTGTTTCTGGTTTGCTATAGATCGAGAAAAAAAATCCAAACTTAATAATCAAACTGCCTGCTAAAGGTGTTCTTCGTAAATCAGCTTTCAATCCACATGCAAGAGCTGCTCAGAATTACAACATTGTTGAAGACTTAGCTATTTTCCCTTCAGCAATGTCGGCTTTGGAAGTGTTGCAATCATGCCTAGCACAACGTAAATTGCTTTTGTCTGCTATAGGAGCTGTAGATGTTCAGGATTCTAATCTTATAATCTTCGATTTAGAAAATAGTACACCTTGTCTACCTCATCAAATGGCTTTCCACATACCAGTGTTAGTAAAAAACAAACCGATCTATCGGACTGTGATTGATGAGGGAGATTCAATGTGTATTATGTCGATTCAGTGTTGGAAATTGCTTGGTTCTCCTACACTTAACCAATCTTCGATGATTCTTAAGGCTTTTGATGGTCGATGTTTCCACCCTTTTGGTATTTTGCAGGATTTACGCATAGGGGTCGAAGGTAAAACCGTAAATCTAGATGTGGAAGTGGTTGATGCCTCTCTAGATTACAACCTTCTTCTAGGTCGTAGTTGGTCTTATGCGATGACTGTTGTTGTTTCTTTGGTCTTTCGACTCATAAAATTTCCATATCAAGGAAAGATCGTTACAATAGATTAGTTAACTTATTTCTCTTCTGAGCCAGCCTCTACAGAAACAATCCAGCACGTTGGTAAAGTGACTATCCCTTATAAGGATGTTGGAGTAGGATTAGTTAAAGATTCTGGTTTACTGGGAACTTTTTCTTTTCCTCCTCCTAATGTATCGCCTGCTGTTGCAACTATTCACATGATTTCGTCACACACGATTATGTTTGATGATCCTTGGATCGTACCTTCCGACTGCGAGTTAGATTTAATTGATGGCAGGATGCCTTTGAGTCCATTTGAAATTGCATACCAGGCCGTACAGTCACTTTCCGACACCTATTCAACCGGAATTGATCCAATGAATGGGATCCCTAAGGAATCACTTTATATATCCAGTTCAGCCACAACGACATTTCTAGATGTTGTTCATACTGACGAGAAGATTCATGAATTTTTGTCTGTTGATGATTTACCATGGGAAGATCTGCATCATCGATCTTCGTTTTTACCTTAACCGAATCATTTTGAAAATGATTTCTCTTCAATTTTCACTGCTGAATATGTCAAAGAACCCCAGAATCCATTGAAAAATCCTGATTCTGACCTAAATTTGGAAAATATTTCTTGAATGGTTCCAATTGACATTTCGGTAAAACCAGGAATAATTGAAAACATTCATATAGGTGCTTGTTGTACTGAAGATGAAATTAAAGCTTATAAAGCCCTATTTCAAGAATTCCGTGATGTGTTTTCCTGGTGTTATGAAGAAATGCGAGGAATTGATCTGTCAATCGTCATACATGAAATCAAGACTTACTTGGATGCCAAACCTGTTCGTCAACGTTTACGTTAAATACATCCTAGAAAAGCTGCTGCTATCAAAGCAGAAGTTGAAAAATTACTTCGTGCAGGTTTTATTTATCCAATTCCCTTAACGGATTGGGTATCAAATATTGTTCCTGTGACTAAAAAACAAGGAACAATACGAGTATGCATCGATTATAGGGATATTAATCGAGCTTGTCTCAAAGACAATTATCCAACTCCCTATATCGATAAGATAATCGATGATTGTGCCAGTAGCGAAATGTTTTCCTTTATGTATGGCTTTTCCGGCTATAATCAAATAAACATACTCCCTACTGATCAGCCAAAAACAACTTTTATTTGTCCATGGGGGACGTTTGCTTATCGCAAACTACCCTTTGGTTTGAAGAACGTTGGAGCAACTTTTCAAAGGGCAATGTCTTACGTGTTTCATGACATTAAGCACATTGTGCAGCCATATCTCAATGATTTACCTGCTCATTCATCACGCAGGGCTGACCATCTCATACACTTACGAGCTATTTTTATGAGATGTCGACATTATAAGATTAGGCTGAATCCACATAAATGTGTTTTTGTGTAGAATCGGGTCGTTTACTGGGATTTTTTGTTTCAAAATTAGGCATTCGTGTCGATCCATCGAAGGTCGAAGCTATTGTTAAATTACCTCCTCCTTTGACTTTACGTCAACTCCAAAGTTTGCAGGGAAAAGAAAACTTTTTACGTCGGTTCATTCCTAACTATGCTAAGCTCACAAAGGGTTTTACCTGGTTGCTGAAACAGAACATTTCGTTCTTTTGGGACAAGATCGCTGATCGATCTTTTGATGCACTTAAACACGCGTTGACCCATGCACCGTTATTGCATCCTCCAAACTACAACCAGAATTACATTTTGTACCTCGCTGCTTCTCATTCCACCATTGGGATGGTGTTAGTTCAAAAATATGAACCTCACGCTAAACATGTGATTTACTATCTTAGTCGGAATCTGCATCCGACCGAGATCAAATACACACATGTGGAGAAATTGGCATTGGCAGCTGTCCAAGCTATCCAGAGATTTAGGCACTACATCTTATTACATAAAACCACGGTAATTTCTGATTGCAACCCTATGATGTATATTGTAACCAAACAATTTCTAGGGGGCAAGTATTCCAAATGGATAGTTATCCTGCAGGAATTTGACTTGGAGTTTGAGAAATACAAAGCAAAGAAATCTTTGGTATTTGCGGAACTGATGTGTGATTTTCCCTCTACTAATACTGAAACTATGGCAGAAGAGGCCATTGCGGACGAATATCTGTTTCTTATCAGTACTTTAGATCCATGGTATGGAGATATTATTGTCTATCTCCAAACCCAATCTTTTCGGCCTGAAATCTCACAATCTCAGCGACGGAAAATACGCTTCCAATCCCAACAGTATAATATTATTGGTGAAACACTCTATCGTCATGGAGCGGATTATTTTTTTAGACGCTGTGTTGTTCATGAAGAAGCTGAAAAGGTGTTAAATGATTTCCATTCTGGAGCATGTGGCGGTCATATGTCTGGGTATGCCACAACCCAAAATATTTTGCGCGCTGGTTATTTCTGGCCATCATTATTCAAAATTGTATTTATGCAGTTCGGAAATGCCACAATTATCAACTTTTTGATCGTAAGATGCACGCGCCACCCGCTCCTCTTCATCCCATAATTGTTGTTGGTCCTTTCACGAAATGGGGTATCGATTTTATTACATGTAACCCTCACTTGGCCGGGGGGCATGCATATATTATCTTAGCAGTAGATTATTTTACTAAATGGGCCGAGGCGATGCCTACATTTTTGGATGACGGCAAGACTACTGCAAATTTTGTATTTAATCACATAATTTCTAGGTTCGGTGTTCCTCAAGCCATTATTACAGATCATGGAAGTCGTTTTCGCAATGTCATGATGACTGAATTGACAGATCAACTTGGCCTGCGTCATGATAGTTCCACTCCGTATTATCCACAAGCCAATGGTCTGGTTGAAGCCATAAATAAAGTTTTAGTCACCATGATTAGAAGAATTATTGGTATTCACAAAACGAATTGGCATTCCATGTTATTTTCAGCACTTTGGGCATATCGAACCTCAGTAAAAACATCAACTGGTTTCACTCCCTTTCAACTCGTTTACGGTTTGGAGGCTGTGTTGAGGATTGAATGCGAAATTCCGTCACTGAAATTAGCCATAGAATTACTTCCAGCTACGTCTGAGGAGGAGAAACGTTTCCTGTACTTAGCTCAGCTAGATGAGAATCGACGAAATTCCGTAATAGCAAACGAGGCTCATGTTAAACGAATAAAAGCTCAGTATGACAAGAGTGTTACCCCTCAAAAATTTTCAGAAGGAGACCTAGTCTTAGTTTATGATCAAGCCAACGATAAGCTAGGAGCTGGGAAATTCGTGCCCATGTGGCATGGCCCTTTCATTGTCAAGCAAATGCTAGCTAAAGGGGCCTATGAGCTGATAGATTTTGACGGTGTCCCTTTAGATAAACCCAGAAATGGACTTTATCTGAAGCGATACTATGCTTAATTTGGTATGGAGATTTCTTATTAGATTAGATTTCTTTATTGCTGGTGTGTTTTAGATTAGAAAAGCGTGCTTAGTTTAGAAGTGTGTTTTTATCACTTTTCCTGCTTATCTGAGTTTTACTCTTGATATTGCAGATGTCGACGTCTCTTCAAACCTACATTGGTTTTGCTGATGGTGCTTGTCGTAGTACACAGAACATTTCTTCCGCAGCTTGGGTTATTTATTCACCCTCTGATGAGTTAGTATCCATGCATGGGGTAAGCCTTGGTCAAACAACGAATAACATTGCCGAGTATAGTGCAGTGATTGAGTTATTATCCGAATCCATATCATTTGGAATTCGGAGTTTGATTGTTAGGTTGGATTCTGAACTTGTTGTATTACAATTGAACCGAGTTTATGCCATTAGAAATCCAGTGTTATTACGGTTATTTTTAAGAGTTCGTCTCTTGGAACGTGAATTTGATTACATTGAATATCAACATATTCCAAGACATTTAAATACATTAGCAGACGCAGTTGCTTCTAGTATGATAAATCGACATTTGCAATGATCAAAATAGTAAAACAAACAACATCCATAATATGAACACAGATAGCCGGTAAATAGTGATATATCATAGTATAGAATGTTTTTCAAAAAATATACATCGTCTTCGATCATAGGTTGGAAACACCTTATGATCGGTAAAATGATAACACAAAAAGTCAAAAATATGAGTCTACAACACGATCATCCCATCACTGATGGTGATCACGATAAGAAACCACTGCCCAAGCCACCCTACATAGGAACCTTCTAAAAGGTCCTGGAACACCAATCACGTATCTCTGCAATCTAAGTGGGATCTCATCTATGTCCGTCTCTGGAATATCCAGAGTCAGACGCTCTAGATGATGCTCTAAATCAGACAAAATTTCTGTTGATTGGCCTACTGGGGCTGGTGCGGCTGCAACTGGTTGTCTTCTGTCATAAGGCTGGAGTTGGGCTGGTCGTCGTGGACCCACATCTGCATTCATAAAAAACTTTTTGGTTATTAATTGATAAGATGATCAAAAAATAAAAAATTAGAATTTAGAATTCGTTGAAAATGTTTTTACCTGATTCATCCCACTGTTCCCCGACTGGGAGAGTCATCTCCCGGTCACCGCGGAAGTATATCCTGGCATATGGAAAGTACTCAATGACAAAAATTTTATGGGCCAGCCAACGAAAATACGAAGGAGGAAATCGAAAAATCTCAGCGCCCTCAATACCGTGATGGGCCATCAATGCAAGCCAACGAACCATCCTAGGTTCTCGGGGTCAACCAGCATCAACAGGAATATTTTTCAAAGCTAGCATGGGTACCCGCTCTAGAGAAAAAGTGACCACGATGGATCCATATCCAAATTTATTTATTTTTCCATTTTTCGCTCTAGTCAGTTGGCCTTTTACATTGGCCAACACAGCTTCGCACCAGTTGAAAATGGTGCCTCAAAAACACTCTACAGCAATACGCATCTAGGAACCGATAACCACATGTAGTGCAACACTCCCACATAGTCTGGTAACAGTAAATGCAATCACTTTCAGCTCGGGACGGATGATAGTTTTTATATCAATCCGTTTGTCCCTGGGGTCTGCTTCATCATTACAGAACTCTTGTTGAAGACTAGCGACAGTTTGGCCACCTGGCCTAGTCCCAAACAAGGAAAGTTGTTCACCCCTCTTGGACAAACCAGTCAGAAAATAAATATCCTCCAGCTCAATTTCGAGCCGGTGGCCGCCAATAATGAAACACTGGTCCTGCACATTCCACCTGTTTGCCAGCCATGTCAGGAGGTCTACCTGTGCCCTCATGCCCTGAATGGCCCAAAATTTATACAAACCGCATGTTTTTAAAGCCTGCATTGTGGGAAAGTGGAGCATCGCAGCGTCATCCAGATCCTCATGCTCACGTTCTCTCCAAATCAACATCTTGCTAATCCTACAATGCACAAAAAGATAAGTTAGAACAATCTAATTTGAAAATTTTTGGGCGGGAAATGGAAAATTTGATTTTGAAATTCAATTGCGCAGGGACCACACTTTTCCTTCATACACAGTGCGTAGGAACGCACGCGTTATATATTAAAAGTGCGGACCCATGACCTTTTTCTACATAGAAAAAGGTCGGGGTTCGTAGGTCATGTGTGTTGTGCCTGCGGACCCCCGCGGGTAATTTCTTAAACATATTTTTCCCTTAAAAAATGAAAACTAAAGCCTAAAAAGAATTGTAAACGGATGAAAAGCAAGATTAAGAGGTTGTGGATTACCTGGGACTGACGGTTCTCGATTTCGTCGGACGGATCTTCCGGAATCTTCACAGGAACTTTTTACCCAAAAGCTTCTACTTTTCACTTTGAACTTGAACGGTAAAAATGAAATTGAAAAAGTCCTTTTTATAAGTTTTTTTGAATAGATGAATTTTTAATTTATTTATTTTTCACTTTAAAAAGGGAATTTTGAAAGCATTTTTACTTATTTTAAACAGGTATGTGTAATGTTTCAAGTTTTTGTGTAGAAATTGGATTTATCAGGATAATTGACCATTTTTCAACAAAGAGCATACTTTTATCACTTTTTTGGACTTTTTCAAAATTTTACGAAAAAGCGAAACATTGGAGTTCTCTTTTAAGCCCTTTTCAGACTCTCTAAATATGAAAATATTGCCGAGTACTTGATTGTTTGAACTCATTAAAGTAAATGAATAATCTTCCCTTCAATATAAGTTTACCCCTTTTACAGACTGAAATGGACTATTTACGAAAAAGGTATACGTTGACTAATTACAGTCAATAGAGTTTTCTCCCGCATTATTTTATCCTTTTTCGGGCTCGAGATACTAAATTTACGAAAAAGTACACCCATGGATTTTTCTTAAGTTTTTTCTTTTGACTCCCTAAAATTGAAAAACACTGAGTTTCTCCTATACTGGACTCGTTAAAATTTAGTAGTAAAGGACCTGTTTAATTTTCAACAGGAACGAACCACTCCTTCTTAGGGTTTGAATCTTAAAATAAGTTGGACTCATCCAAAGGATGAGCTTATAAACAAGCAAATGTTATCCTCCTCAAGCTTGTCAAAAATAAAGAGGTACTTGCCAGAAATGGTGGGGGAAAAGAGAGAAAAATGGGCATGTTTGTTGTATTTTGATTTTTCGGAAATTCAGTCAACCAATCTTGAACATGACACTTTCAATCACCTGGGTTGGGAAATCCTTTGCCTAACCATTAATCGAACCTCATTTGAAATTCTTCATCTGGTTTTTGGGTATTAGCTTTGGGTCAACTGCTACCAATAAATCTGCAGTGTCGTTATGTGTTCAAGAGGACAGTTCAAATAAACCATTCATCTGCAAAATGTCTGTCATCCATTTATGACCATCCCTGAGTTAGTCCTTGCCAATATATTTCTTCAAAACTTGATCTATGATTTCGTGTTGTGGGCTTGCCTATGACAGATCACTTTCTATCGACGATAGCTCATTATCTAGGAAGTTGATCCAGAAATCGTCATTAACTTGAAATCTGCATGCCTCAATGGCAGGTTTCTTGCCTTCGATGACAGGTTGCATCATTGACCTTCGATCGAATGATTCCATGACATGTTCGACTTCAACTCATTCATTCAAATTTCATGGATTGTACTGGGTACTTTGAGAGCCATTGACATTACTGGTGGTTACTCTCACACTTGTTAACAGTTTACATCATTGACTGGTAATCAAGTGGTTTCTACCATGTTCGATTTCGACACATTCATTCACATGGATAGAATCGTACTAGTTCGAGATTCGAAAATCAAGACCCTGGATCTAGTTTCTACCATCCAGGCTGTGAGGAATTTTGCTATCATTTATACAGTAGACTATTTACAAACAGATGGTTGCGTCCATACTGTGTCTACACATGTCTATATTGTGATGTACTCAAAATCATTCCTATATTAGAACAGTTTGAATTAGTCTCTAGTTAGTTTTGATCTGAGTATGGGAATGCCTACCTCAACGATGATATAGATATATTTTGCATTGAATGTTTTTACAGGTTCCGACTGGGGTGACCACAGGATGATCCTTGAAATGATAAAGTACTTCACTCTTCATATATGACAGACTTCAGCATCATCTATTCCAGACTTTTCACTTTAGGGGGCAATCTGTTACACTGAAAATTGTCATCCTAACATTCTGCTATGTGTATGAGCTCATTACTACTCATACTTCTCCCTTTGCAAGTCTAACATATCAGTTCCTCATGTCAAGCCTTGAAAATCAGAGAAAAATTCCTAAAAGTCTCCTAAACTTTGGTATCACACTTTCTCTCTATCTTGCCTGCGGTCTCGCACCCAATGTTTAGCTATCCTACATACCTAAATGCACTTTATCTGTGTTAAAAGTGCGGACCCCTGTAAGATAAAAAAGGCACAAGTAATTTCCAAAAAGCTCAATAAAAGTGAATTCTAGAAGCTTCCAAAAAATATCTTGCGGTGATAGAACCACTCTAATGAGGTGCATGTATTCCTTACCTTATGGAGCTAACCCCTTGATGTGAGGAGCTTATCCCTTTGAAGGAGGATTCTATCCCTTCATAGTTGGAACAGAAAACCTCCTCTATTCTACTATAAAAAGAGGCATTGGGTAGCCTCAAAGGGAGTTGAAGCTTTAGAATATTTGAAGTTAAGTGCTGTTGAGATTCAGACTCAGTTAATTAAGACTTTTGTGAGGAAAGATTACATACCTCTATTCATCTTGGTTGGAGGAATGCAGAGCTTATCAAAGTAAAGGAGATTCCTGCTTCAGACCCCGGAAAGTCCTGTGCAACATCAAGGCTCAGGTTGTAAGGATTTTCTTCTTTGAAATTAATACAAATATACTCATTTTTCTCATTAAGATTTCAATAAATGGTTTATTTCATAGATTCCTTGATCACTATGATAAGCATGATTTATGATGATTTCTATACAGGTGCTATGTAATATTTTTCTTGTTTGTGATTGCAGGTTTACGAGGAAAGCTCCTTCAAGCGCGTGAGGGAAATCAACGACTTCAAACAAGCACTGGACAAACGGTAAGTCCTTAACACCTCTATAGAGATTTTCATAGATTATATATGCTTAGAGAAAGATTAGTTTATTTGGCTGTTTGTTGCTAGATAATTTTAGTACTAGGGAGATTGGTCTTGTCCGCAAGATAGATTAATCCTCCAACACTCCACCTCCTGCCATGGCTGCATGGTATGCTCCCCTAGTCCTTCCTGTACCATTAGTCAATATTCCACAGGACTATCAGTCCAAAATTCCATTATATGATGCCAACAATGCTACAACTGCATCACAACATGTGGATAAAATGAATGACTATTTTGATTGATTGAAATTGATGATGATTCTGTCAAGCTTAGGTTATTTGCTCAGAGCTTAGGGGGAGAAGTAAGAAAATGGTTCAAAGGTTTAGCCCCCCATATTATTAATGATCTCCAAGCCTTCCATCAAACATTCTTAAAAAAATGGGAAGTAAAGAAGAACCCTCTCCAAGTCCTTTCTGATTACAAGAGCCTCCATAGAAACCTTGGGGAAAGTGTGCAAGCTTATTGCACTAGATTCAATAGTGTGTATAATGCACTTTCCCTGGAACTAAAACCTCCACAAGGCTCAGCTTTAAACAAGTTTCCTGAAGGATTTGACTCTGACATGACCTATTAGCTGAGAGAGAGAGACTTTGCAACTCTTGAAGATATGCAAAGAGGTGCTCTTTCTTTGGAAGTCAACTTAATGGAGAAGAGAGCAAGGATGAAAAACGAGAAGAGAGTCTCTTTTAGAGAGGAATATACACCACCTACTTCTAGCTCAAAGATGGAAAGAATGATGGAAGAAATGATGAAAGAGATGAGCATAATTAAGAGAGCAC
Organism: Pinus albicaulis; assembly: GCA_034641835.2. Classification (NCBI taxonomy): domain Eukaryota; kingdom Viridiplantae; phylum Streptophyta; class Pinopsida; order Pinales; family Pinaceae; genus Pinus; species Pinus albicaulis. Next base: position 1,322,201,892 of record CM076572.1, read on the forward strand.
AAGAAAGTCAAAACCAAAGTGCTCCTCAAAACAGAAACCAGAACCAAAATCAGAATTCTAGGAGGAACCAACCTCCAAACAGACCCAGGGAAGATGATCAACAGATCACTCCTCCCTTTCATCAAAACTATGTAAGTGAGGTTGAGGAAATGGATCAAATAGCGAAGGAAGATGATATCAACCTGTTTGGGGTAGATGATGATGACTTTGAGGTTCATTATGATTAAAAACAAGGCCTTTACACACCTTATGATGACAAAAGAGATGATAATGAAACTTATTATCAAAACATGGAAAATGCCATCGCAGAACCTCGAAGAGAATATGACCTTAGAAGTAAATCTAGTAAACAAACCCCCAACAACAAAAACTCTGACAAATCCTCACAGAACAACACTGCAACCAAGCCTAAAGTTGTCAAACAAAAGGATAAAATAGTGGCCGAAAATTGTGATAAAGGTAAAGGAAAAAGCACTCAAGACAATGAAAAACAGAGTGTAGACATTAGTAGTACTAACACATCAGCTAGTACTCCTGTTAAAACAATTTTGTCTAGTGTGAATAGAACAAATCAGCAAGCTGACATTGCTGATAAAATGACAGCTAATAAGGTTGAGACCAGTGCTTTAAAGAGTCAAATTCCTTTCAGCCTAGAACATGAAATTTCTAAAATCAAAATCTTTGTTCCCTTGACTGAGCTAGCTGCCCAACATGTATATAGGACCCAAATTTTGAAAGCTTTAAATTTAGAAGACAATAATGACACAGTCAATCTTAGCGATGACCAACCAGAGCTTATTTTTGGTCCAAAGATTGAAGGAAGATATCAAGAGGGACCTGCTCCTCCCTTTTATGTAAGTTTTAACGTTCATGAAATTTTTTTGCATAACGTTATGCATGACTCAAGGGCTTCTCATAATTTAATGCCTAAAGCTGTAATGGAGATCTTGGGTCTAGAAATCACCAGACCTTATAAAGACCTTTACTCTTTTGACTAAAGCAGAGTAAAATGTTTAGGATTGATCAAAGACCTTTGTTTTAACTTAGCCCAAATTCTAGCCAAATTCTTAGTCATGGATATTGTTGTGGCTGATGTGCCCCCAAAATATGAAATTCTTTTATCAAGATCTGGGGGGGCTAAGTTACAGGGGACTATGCAAATGGACATGACCTATGCGACTATCCCTGTTTTGAATCAAACTAGAAGACTTTATAGGGAGTCCCATATGCAGTACACAGTCACAAGCCAAGACAGACCACAAAACTCTCCTATGTATTCTGTCAAAACAGGCCTTGATTCTTTTATTATGTTTAATGATGAAACACTCAGAGAACAAGTCACTTTAACAGAATTAATGGCTGATAGAGAGGAGGAGGTAAATACCACCGAACTGTCAAAATAGTTTGCTGAACCTTTAAACGATAGCAAACCAAAGGTAGGTCTTGAACTATAGGTCATGTGTCCTTTGCTTCTAAACATTGAGAGTCAAGAAAGTATCCCTCGAGTAACTAAAAATTAGGGGGAATCAAAACGTCTAGACATTCAACAACAATCAGAAAGCACATTAGTTGAAAAGGACAGTAGCCAGGATGAAACTGAAAAAAGTCCTCTCTGGAGTATGTATTTTGACGGGTCATGCACCAGAACCAACGCTGGTGCAGTTGTCTGGATTACTAACACTGAAAACAACCACACAGAATGCATTTCATGGAAATTAAACTTTCAATGTTCCAATAACATAGAAAAATATGAATCCCTTCTCTTAGGCTTACATCTATTGAAAAAGTTGGGAGCCAGAAGAATCAATGTGCATGGGGATTCCGAGTTAGTCATTAGGCAATTCAATGGGGAGTATAACGCAAATCATCCCAGAATTAGAGCCTATCGGAATGATGTCATGGATCTTTTAAAAACATTCGAGGAGTCCAAAGTAATTTTTGTCCCAAGGAAAAGAAACATTGCAGCCCACAATTTAGCCTTTGCAGCTAGGACATGCTTAACGCCATTTGAAACCAAAAATTGCATAAATGAGATAAAGTTTAGACCAGCAGTGCCAGATAATAAAAAGTATTGGCAGGTGTTTGACAATGACAAACAAATAGAAGACTTCATGCAATTCAGAAATGAATTCGAACCAAACATTTCCGACTTAGACTATGAAATAGACTGCAGTGAAGAAAAATTTCTTGGTGAAGAAGAACCGTTCTCCGAGCCTCACACATAATCCTATTGACTAGAAACTTACGAGGAAACAGAGTTGGGAAACTCTAACTCTAGAGATGAAAGTTTGCTCAGAGGTCTGCACCTTTAGAAGAGTTGTTTGATTTTGATGATGTGGCCTAAAAGCCAAAACTACAACCTATAGAGACTCGAAGTGAGAGTGCACATAGGCAAGTGAGGAAAAATATTAGTCGAAAATGTACTTCCAAGACTTCACCAGCTCACATTAACCTCAAATACATTGAGTTGTTTAAAGAGTTTTCTGATGTTTTTGCGTGGAGTTACGAAGATCTTAAATCCTATGACACTGAAATAATACAACACAAAATTCCCCTTAAAGAAAACCAAAAACCATTCAAACAGAAACTGCGTAGAATAAACTCTGTTCAGTTACCTTTGGTTCAAAAGGAGATCATGAAAATGTACGATGCTGAAATTATTGTCCCTATTAGATATTCTGAGTGGGTGTCTAATCTGGTGTCTTTTAGGAAGAAAAATTAAGAAATCAGGCTTTGTATAGACTTTAGAGACTTAAACAAAGCTTCATTAAAAGACAACTACCCTTTACCCAAGATGGATCATATTTTACAAAGGGTGGTAGGGTCTAGAAGAATTTCTTTGCTGGATGGCTATTCAGGGTACAATTAGATCTTGGTTTACCCTGCTGATCAATTAAAGACAACCTTTACAACACCATGGGGCACTTTCATGTATGTGAAAATTCCCTTTGGTCTAATGAATGCTAGAGCAACCTTTCAAAGAGCCATGTACATAGCATTCTCGGAAGAACTGGGCTTCTTCATCATTATCTATCTTGATGATGTCATTGTGTTTTAAAAAACAGATGAAGAACACTTAGAACATTTGAGAAAATTTTTCAAGAAGTGCATAAGGATTGGAATATCTTTAAACCCTAAAAATACACTATTTGGGCTCCAAGAAGGTAAACTTCTTGGACACATTATTTCAAAAGAGGGTATAAAGATAGATCCAAAGAGGATTGAGGCCATATTGCAAATCTCTCATCCTAGAAACATCAAGGAGTTGCAGTATTTCATTGGGAAGATCAAATTTTTGAAAAGGTTCATCCCTAATTTAGCTGAGCTCCTTAGGAATATCACAAACATGTTGAAAAAGGAGCAAGGGGTAAAATGGACCTTGGAAGCAAAGAAGTCTTTTGAACTGGTGAAAAAAGCGTTGACCAAAACACCAGTTCTAATAAGTCCTGATTTTTCAAAAGATTTTTATATTTTCTCATTTGCATCAGAACATACCATAGCTGCTGTCATTTTATAGAAAAACCCACAAGGACAAGAGCAGCCTATTGCATTCTTTAGCAAGGCATTGAGGGATGCCCCTTTGAAGTACAACATCATGGTGAAGCAAGAATTTGCTTTGGTTAAAGCATTGAAAGACTTTAGAGTATACATCCTTCACTCACACATCATTGCCTTTGTCCCAAATTCAGTGGTCAAAGACGTTCTAACACAGAACCCAGATGGTAAGAGAGGTAAGTGGATTTTTGTTATCCTTGAATATGATTTAGAGATAAAACCCACTAAGCTCATCAAAGGCCAAGGTCTAGCTAGATTAATGGTTGAATCAAATTGTGAAGTTTTTGATATTCATATGATTAATGCTTTAGATGATCAAGAGGAAATATCAACACCCATTGTTGAAAACCATTTTATGAATTCCTCTTGGTATGCTGATATTCTTTATGTTTTGCTTAATTTGAATACACCTTCTGGTTTGACAAAAACAAAGGCAAGGTTCCTAAAATTGAAAGCTGTAAACTATTGCATTATAGATAAATTTCTGTGTTGGAAAAATTCAAGTGGTCTATTGCTTAAATGTTTGCCCGAGTTTGATGCAGAGAAGGTTAAGTACCAGTTCCATGAAGGAGAGTGTGGAGGTCATTTGTACTGGAAGAAAACAGCCAACAAAATTTTGAGGGTTGGTTTCTATTGGCCTACTCTTTTCCATGATGTACACAAGATGATCATAGCCTGTCATAAGTGTCAACTTGTTGAAGGCAAAAGAAAACTGCTACCCCTACCTCTGCATCCAATCGCTGTTGAAGCCCCTTTTCAACAGTGGGGACTTGATTTTATAGGAGAAATCCATGCACCATCTTTTGCCCAGCATATATGGATTCTCACTGCCATAGACTAATTCACTAAGTGGATAGCAGCCATACCTTGTAGGCAGGCCAATGATTCAGTTATCATAAAATTTATAGATACTAATATTCTCTCCAGATTTGGCTGTCCTACCAAGATTATCACTGATAATGCAGCAGCATTTGGATCAAAGAAGATGGTTGAGTTCTTCCACAGATATCAGATAACATTGGGGAATTCCACAACCTATTACCCTCAAGGTAATGGACTTGCAGAATCCTCAAACAAAAGTTTAGTGAACATAATCAAGAAACTGTTGGAGGACAACAAAAAGTCTTGGCACACAACGCTGGTCCATGCACTTTGGGCTGATAGATTGACTTTGAAGAAATCTATTGGTATGTCACCTTTCCAGCTTGTGTATGGTACAGATGTGAGTTTTCCAAACAACCTTGGTGTACCAGTGATCAAGTTGATTCAAGAATTGCACACTGAAGATAATGACATGATCAGAAGAATAAATCAGACCATTCATCTTTAACAAACCAGAGAGGAAGTTTATAACAAAGCATTGCAAAAACAAGAGAGAATTAAAAAGCTTTTTGATAGAAGAACAAAGGCCAGAAATTTCAAGATTGGGGAAAAAGTTTTAAAATGGGACTCAAGGAGGTAAGAGAAGTGCAAGCATGGAAAATTTGAAAACCTATGGCTTGGCCCTTACTCTATTCATTCAGTTGCTGGTAACAATGCATTTTTCCTGCAGGAGTTGAATGGAGCAGAATTGTTTGGGGGTCCTATCAATGGCAGGATGCTCAAATATTAATTCTCTTGATCCATGTCATGTTTTAAAAAGAATTTTTATCTTTTTTCCATTATAAATATTTCATCCACCATTGCATTCAAAGTTGTAAAAAACAAAAATACAAAAACAATGAAAAGAAGGAAAAGAGGGCAGATTGTCAAAACAAGAAAGGTATAGCCCCATACCAAAAAAGAGAAACAAATCTAAAAGTGTGCAAGCTTAAATGCCACTCCTAAAGAACACACTTCTAGTTAGTCAAACTGTCTAATCTTGACTAATTAGCTTTAAATTTTCTGCTGATAGGATAGTGAATTCGATTTGCCAAACTGTTTAATCTTGGATTATCAGTAGATAGATTAGGATAGAAATGAAAGGTTCAAACATGTTCAAAACCTGAACCTCAGTTTCCAAAGAGAGATGACTCAAATATGTTTTATTTTCTGAGTCAAAAAGATGTAAAAATCTGGTTCTAATCAGCTCAAAATCTAAACCAGACAAAAAGGAAAGACAGCTCAATAAGAGTCAAATTAGAGTTGTAGAAAAGAGGAAGGAAATGTTTTCCAATTTCAGATCTTAAGCCTTCCATTTTTTATTTATTTTTTTCTGAAAAATAAATGTATATGTGCAACTTGTCTTTATGCCATAGATCACAGCAAGTCAAACAGCTTAATCTTGACTTGACTATTTTTAAATTTATGTTTTAGAAATTTAGAGAATGAAAATCTGTTGGATAGTTTAATCCCAACGGATGGTAGATTAGGTAGAGAATCATCTGAACTCAACTGTTAAATCTGAGTTCAGGGAGAAAAAAGGAGTAGAATTAGATTAGATTTACTACTTTCAAAAGAATAAAATGTTGTAAAAGATTTTTCCAATCCAAGTGCACTCTAATGAAGGAAAAATGTTAGATCAGTAGGACTGGGTAGGTAGAAAGTTGTATTGATGAAGATCCATTGCTTTTATGGCTGCTAATATGTTTTCAAAGCACATTATCCACAGAAAGAAAGGAAAACCAATGGATTATGCAACTGATTAGCCTCCCAGAGAACATTAAAGGATCAGGCACAGGTCAGACTTCTAGAGAATGCAGGCCTAAATTCTTGATGCCTTCAAGAAGGCACCATCCCCAAGTGGAGCCACTGTTAGCCACCTATAAATATTTTAATACAAAAAGGTGGCTAATACTGTTTGAGCCTTCAAGGAACAAATTTCAGTACTAAAATTTTTTGACTCTTGAAGGCCTCATGCTTCTGTCCAAATCCTATACTGTTGTTTACATCCTAAAAACCTCTAAAATCCTGCTAAAATCCAAAGCCCAAATGCTGCTGCAAACCCCATTTTCCCCTGCCTATTCTTCCAAAACTAACCTCATTTTCTGTCCCCCCATTTCCCATGAAAATCCCTCATTTTCATGTTTCTCCCCTTTCTACTTCATGAAAATCCGTAATAAGGTTGTAAGACCCCTTCTTAACCTTATCGGAATCCTCGAATTCCTTTGAAAATCCTCGAAAAACCGTTAAAATGCATATTTTCTATGTATTGGACTTAATCCCCCTTCGGCCAAGTCCCTAACCCTTTTTATCCATGCGCCCTGGCGCCAAAACCTGGTGCTAAGCCAGTCAGGCGTTTATCCATTTTAAACAATTATTCCGCCCCGAAAATATTAAAAAACCTTTATTATTTGCAAAATTCAGGTTTTATTTTATTTTATAAAATTTTCCATTGGTTCAATTTTCAGTTTAATCCCCACCGTCGATTTGATCTACAGATCGAATGGTGCTGAATCCCTCTCGTTGTGGTCCCCACAGTCCAAAAGCCGATTTCAGAAACCGCGCGGTTTTCATCGCACCGCCTTTGGGCAAAGGCGGTTTTTCCCCGATCGCCAGCGATTCCATACACTTGCCGCCACGTGTCCTGGGTACTATTTTTGAAATCGCCATCCATCACGCATTAAAGTTCGGATGAGGATGCCCATCGATATTGACCACAACCGTCGGATCCAAACCCGCTCATCCGACGGAGATCGCTCGTCGAAGATGTTCGATGGTTAACCAAGATACACACCCGATAACTGGGCTATCGTATAGCGGCAACAACAACCTCCGCCATCGATCTAATCTACAGATCGATGGTCCACGTTTCATCGCCTAGATTTCCTCCATTTGAATTTCGACCTTCGCTCCCGACCATCGATCTCTGCGCGATTGACGGCCCTGATCTAATCTTTCTTCCGCCCATTTTACGATCTCCCTCGATAAATCCTGACCTTTGTATGATGCCATCCAATGGCCACGCTCTCTCCATAAGCCTTTTGAAGCAGTAACCTATATATGCAGGATTTTATGACTATTTGTTGTATTTTGCAGGGTTTTTAAATGGTTCTCATGCCATTTCTAAAGAAAATTCAAAGGCCGAGGGTGATGACCCTCTCGCCTTCGATTCACCTCAGGAATCATTCGCAGGTTTCCAATTTCATGTTTCATCTGTGTTTATCCAAGCACTAATGCCACATGACCCTGCTCGACCCTACACATCAGAAAAAACCATGGATTTGACGCAAACCAAAGAATATCAGTGCCGAATACCAGAATTTACCAGAACAGAGGACTAAAGGACAGATTTGTGGGAATTACATCTAAGATGCTTATCAAAAGCCTAATCCCCAAGTAAAACACAGTTTATAGAAAACCTAAAGTGTTCTATCGACAGGAATGCCTCCACCACCACATCTGAGGCAAATTGATTCCTCTCGTCTACCACAATGCCACATGTTCCTCAAAGTACTCAATCAGAGGCCAAAGATATTGATCAAATGAGGATTTTTCGCCTCAGCATAGCTAGAGAGTTACTTCTACATGGAATATTAATGCAAATAATATCTGCAAAGTAACCCTGACATCACACAGAGCCTCAAAGGTCAACAAAAGCTCCCACCAAGCTTAATTCATAAGTGTAAATCAATTAATACAGTGAAACACCTGTACACTTATTCATTGATCCCTTCAAGGGCTGAGAAACGATTAAGTCTTTATTAATTGTAATTAAGATCTTTTGTTAGATCTCACCTCCTCTTTCTTCTATATATACTTCTTCAGAAGATGAGTGAGGGGTTGTTTGCAGAACTTTGATATACACTTGAGCTAAAACTTCTGATTGTAAATAGTGATTCACTGGCTCTTGGAGCTTTGATGGTGATAGATAGGTTTGGCTGGGATGTGTAGATGGTTGCTAAACTAAAGCACTGGACTTAAAGCTGTAACCGGTTTGAAGCATCAATACAAGCTGATTTATGGGATCCTGGTCTATGTTGACGGTGATGTTTTTCTTATTGTAACATGTTATTTTGTTTTTGTTTCCATCTGTGTTTCATATTCTCTTATAAAGAACAACATGCATAGAGTTAGGACCTACTGTATATCAGTAACCTTCTCTGACTGAAAATCTTTATTTGAATGTTTTCTTCCATCTGTGTTATTTAGGAATGATTTAATTCAGTTTAAGCATAGGAATGTTGGTGTTCCCTCGTCTTGTTGTCTTAGCTGAATGTTATTCTTAGATTTTTTTTTCAGTATATGTTTAGTGAAGATGAACCGAGGAAGATATGGTGAGCCCTGGTCCCAGTTTGATCCCACAGACTGCCTGATTGTTTCCCTTGGAATGTGTTAAAAGATGGCTAGTTTCAAAGTACTTACCAGATCTTAGGCCATTCTATTGTTATCGTTGTATTTGTCTTGAAAGTAGGCAAGTAAAAAAGAGCTAGGAGAGGATTTGTTGTGAGCCCGACCCGCTAGTTTCTGCCCCAAAGGTTGCTTCCAAGTTTCCCTTTTTTTTGAAAATGTGTTCTATTGGAAGTGTATCAAAGGTTGGCTAACTTCAAATTTCTTACCAGATCCTATTTTACTTTATGTTTTTCTTGAGTCTATGTCAAAGGCTAGCTAGTTTCAAAGTACGTACCAGATCCTGGGCTACTCTTGTTTCTGCATCTGTTTATTTCTCCTTCTTATTATATCATTCCATTCCATAAATCAGTGTTCAAAGAGATCCTTAGACATAGATGACTTGCCCCATGGACCACTCTTGCCTCTTACTGTTCTAATTAAACCCTATTATGACTCCATAGCCCAATGGACTAAAACCTGCAATTGTCTATATTTTTTGTCAAAGCTTACTCTGATTGCCTGTAACTTCTCACCTTTGAAACTTTTTGCACTCAGAACTTTCCACCTTGAACAATAATCATGCTCAACCATCCAAAAAACAAGCAAACCCTTGGCCTTCATAACTAGCCTAATATCATAACCCCAAAATTCAAAGACAAATCCATCTTTGTACATATTGGAGAGATCCCTCTCCGGATTCAGGAGGGCTAGATCCTAGAATCCCAAAGTTGGTTGAAACGATGTTGCTTCTGCAGTTTTATTCTTACCAATCTGCTAAAATTACTGATTCCTAACATTTCTGGTGACTCCACTGGGGAACTCCAAACCCTATACCATTGTTGTGTTCTCCCACACTCTTAGACAGAGTTTGGAAAGGACCAGAAACCTCCGGATCTCATCCTATTTTAGGGGTGACATATCTGGTGAATGCCCTCCCAGTCAATCTCTGGTTTGAGTTCCCTAGAAAAAATTCATAAAAACTTGAGAGTAAGAAGCACCCTTTTCAAGCACTACCAAGAAAAATTATTTATGATGAAACTTGTCTGAATCAGTGACAAACTAGGTAAGACCTAGGATTCTCTTAAGTCTTTATCTAACCTTGAAAAATTAGCTGGCTTAGCCACAAGAGTAGACTGTCTTTGTCTCATAACCATAGCTAAGATTTGAAACAAAGTTAGGATATTCTTAAAATCCATACAACTGAAAAATAACTTAGAAAAACCGAAAAAATATTTCAGATTGGTATCCAATAAACATGAAGGTGGACCATAAAACCTTTTACCTCCTTAGGAGCTAAAAAATTCCACTTGGCGACTCCACAAATCCTTAGCAAACCTTAAGACTCCACTGGGAAGAACCCTCATCATTATAACATCATTCAAACTTAGTTAGAGGACTGTAGGATTAAGATTTGTGTAAACAGATTAGTTAACCTCTCAAAAACTGTCATACCTGGTTGAACTTTTCTTATTTAGTTGGGTCTAATAAATCAGCATAGTGGCTCCTAGAAAGATTCGAACTAGAGCCTACCCTGACCCAGACCCACCTGAAGTAGTTGATAACCCAGAAGGTATCCTTAGGAAATCTCCTAAGATTAAATTGACAACTATTTTCAGGTCACCCTTGAGAGCTAGTTCAGTTCCCGAAAATCTTTCAGCTCTACAAAAATCTCAAGTTGACTTAGTAAATCCATTTAGAACTAGGTCTCTTGGTGATTTAGACCAGTTATATTATGAGTCTTCACTATCATCTCCTGAAACAAGTGAACCTCTTGGTAGCAGGGAAACAACACCTCATGATTTACATTTCCTTCACAACTTAGGTGTCTCTCATCCAAGATCAACTCAACAGTCTATTCCTAGTCCATCCACTTTTGCTCACCCTACATCCACTGTTCAAACCACTCCACTTCATCCCATTGTCCCTCTTGTAAATCCACCTCCACCTCCTGCCATGGTTGCATGGTATGCTCCCCTAGTCCTTCCTGTACCATTAGTCAATCTTCCACAGGACTATCAATCCAAAATTCCATTATATGATGCCAACAATGCTACAACTACATCACAACATGTGGATAAATGAATGAATATTTTGACTGAAATGAAATTGATGATGATTCTATCAAGCTTAGGTTATTTGCTCAGAGCTTAGGGGGAGAAGTAAGAAAATGGTTCAAAGGTTTAGCCCCCCATAGTATTAATGATCTCCAAGCCTTCCATCAAACATTATTAAATAAATGGGAAGTAAATAAGAACCCTCTCCAAGTCCTTTCTGATTACAATAACCTCCATAGAAACCTTGGGGAAAGTGTGCAAGCTTATTGCACTAGATTCAATAGTGTGTATAATGCACTTTCCCTGGAACTAAAACCTCCACAAGGCTTAGCTTTAAACAATTTTCCTGAAGGATTTGACTCTGACATGAACTATCAGCTGAGAGAGAGAGACTTTGCAACTCTTGAAGATATGCAAAGAGGTTCTCTTTCTGTGGAAGTCAACTTAATGGAGAAGAGAGCAAGGATGAAAAACGAGAAGAGAGTCTCTTTTAGAGAGGAATCTACACCATCTACTTCTAGCTCAAAGATGGAAAGAATGATAGAAGAAATGATTAAAGAGATGAGCATAATTAAGAGAGCACAAGCAAGTCAAAACCAAAGTGCTGCTCAAAACAGAAACCAGAACCAAAATCAGAATTCTAGGAGGAACCAACCTCCAAACAGACCCAGGGAAGATGATCAACAGATCACTCCTCCATTTCATCAAAACTATGTCAGTGAGGTTGAGGAAATGGATCAAATAACAGAGGAAGATGATGTCAACCTGTTTGGGGTAGATGATGATGACTTTGAGGTTCATTAGGATAAAAAACAAGGCCTTTACACACCTTATGATGAAAAAATAGATGATAATGAAAATTATCATCAAAACATGGACAATGCCATCGCAGAACCTCGAAGAGAATATTACCTTAGAATTAAATCTAGTCAAAAAACCCCCAACAACAAAACCTCTGACAAATCCTCACAGAACAGCACTACAACCAAGCCTAAAGTTGTCAAACAAAAGGATAAAACAGTGGCTGAAAATTGTGATAAAGGTAAAGGAAAAAGCACTCAAGACAATGAAAAATAGAGTGCAGACATTAGTAGTACTAACACATCAGCTAGTACTCCTGTTAAAACAATTTTGTCAAGTGTGAATAGAACAAATCAGCAAGCTGACATTGCTGATAAAATGACAGCTAATAAGGCTGGGACCAGTGCTTTAAAGAGTCAAATTCCTTTCAGCCTGGAACATGAAATTTCTAAGATCAAAATCTCTGTTCCCTTGACTGAGCTAGCTGCCCAGCATGTATATAGGACCCAAATTTTGAAAGCTTTAAATTTAGAAGACAACAATGACACATTCAATCTTAGCAATGACCAACCAGAGCTTATATTTGGTCCAAAGATTGAAGGAAGATATCAAGAGGGACCTGTTCCATCCTTTTATGTAAGTTTTAACGTTCATGACAAAATTTTGCATAACGCTATGCATGACTCAAGGGATTCTCATAATTTAATGCCTAAAGCTGTAATGGAGAGCCTGGGTCTAGAAATCACCAGACCCTATAAATACCTTTACTCTTTTGACTCAAGTAGAGTAAAATGTTTAGGATTGATCAAAGACCTCTGTGTTAACTTAGCCCAAATTCCAGCCAAATGCTTAGTCATGGATATTGTTGTGGCTGATGTGCCCCCAAAATATGGAATGCTTTTATCAAGATCGTGGGGGGCTAAGTTACAGGGGACTATGAAAATGGACATGACCTATGCGACTATCCCTGTTTTCAATCAAACTAGAATACTTTATAGGGAGTCCCATATGCAGTACACAGTCACAAGCCAAGATAGACCACAAAACTCTGCTATATATTCTGTCAATTTAGGCCTTGATTCTTTTATTATGTTTAATGATGAAACACTCAGAGAACAAGTCACTTTAACAGAATTAATGGCCGATAGAGAGGAGGAGGTAAATACCACCGAACTGCCAAAACAGTTTGCTGAACCTTTAAACGACAACAAACCAAAGGTAGGTCTTGAACTACAGGTCATGTGTCCTTTGCTTCTAAACATTGAGAGTCAAGAAAGTATCCCTCGAGTAACTGAAAATCAGGGGGAATCAAAATGTCTACAACTAAGTGCAGACATTCAACAACAATCAGAAATCACGTTAGTTGAAAAGGACAGTAGCCAGGATGAAACCGAAAAAATTCCTCTCTGGAGTATGTATTTTGATGGGTCATGCACCAGAACCAACGCTGGTCAGGTGTCTGGATTACTAACACTGAAAACAACCACACAGAATGAATTTCATGCAAATTAAACTTTCGGTGTTCCAATAACATAGCAGAATATGAATCCCTTGTCTTAGGCTTACATCTATTGAAAAAATTGGGAGCTAGAAGAATCAATGTGCATAGGGATTCCGAGTTAGTCATTAGGCAAGTCAATGGGGAGTATAACGCAAATCATCCCAGACTTAGAGCCTATCGGAATGATGTCATGGATCTTTTAAAAACATTCGAGGAGTCCAAAGTAATTTTTGTCCCAAGGAAAAGAAACATTGCAGCCCACAATTTAGCCTTTGCAACTAGGACATGCTTAACGCCATTTGAAACCAAAAATTGCACAACTGAGATAAAGTTTAGACCAGCAGTGCCAGATAATAAAAAGTATTGGAAGGTGATTGACAATGACAAACAAATAGAAGACTTCATGCAATTCAGAAATGAATTCGAACCAAACAGTTCGGACTCAGACTATGATACAGACTGTAGTGAAGAAAACTTTCTTGGTGAAGAAGAACCATCTCCTGAGCTTGTCAATATTAACCTACTGAATAGCAAACTTACAGATGAAACAGAGGAGTTGGAAACTCTGCACTCTAGAGGTGAAATTTTTCCTAGAGGTCTGGCACCTTTAGAAGAGTTGTTTGATTTTGATGATGTGGCCCAAAAGCCAAAACTAGAATCTGTAGAGACTGAAGTGGAGGAGTGCAATATAGGCAGTAAGGAAAAACCGAAAATGATTAAACTGTCTAAGACTTTACCAACTCACATTAAACTCAAATACATTGAGCTGTTTAAAGAGTTTTCTGATTTTTTTGCATGGATTTACGAAGATCTTAAATCCTATGACACTAAAATAATACAACACAAAATTCCCCTTAAAGAAAACCAAAAACCATTCAAATAGAAACTGCACAGAATATGTTAGCCGCCTATAATATTTGCTATACCAAAAGGTAGCTAAGAATTTTTGAGCCTCCAAGGAACAAATTTTATCACTAAAAATTGTTGGCTCTTGAAGACTCCTTGAAGGCCTCATGCCTCTATCCAAAATCTTCATTACCTTTGCCTTTTTCATACTCAGAAACTTCTGTTGATTCTAAGAGAAAGACTGCTGAAGCACCTTCATTTTCCCCCTTCTCAATTCTTCATTTGCTCCCCTTTTCTCCATATTTTTCCTCTATTTTTATGAGTTTCCTTCTTCCATTCATAAAAATCACTTTTCCATAGTTAAAGAATCACTTTTTAACTATTCCGAAACCCCCCCATTCCATTGAAAACTATGAAAAATTCATAAAGAAAAATATAAGTCTTTAGTATAGACTTAAGCCCCCTCGGGCTAAGTATTTAACCCTTTTATTCCATACACTCACACCCTGGAACTAAGCGCTAACCTTTTTCCGGCGCTTATCGCATCAAAAAATAGGAGCTCCAGTCTTTATGCCATTATAAAAGTTCTGATGCGATCGCGCGATCGCAATCGCAATATTTCCAAGCTGCGGGTTTATTTGAATTACCCATCGCAAATATTTGCGATGCGATTCATCGCAATCTCACAATCCTCCAATCCGCCCGATCGTATCATTATTTTATATGTATATACCGTGGGCCCGCCTTCCCTACTTTAAACCTTATAAATAATCCATCCCCATTCCTTTTTTCCTTTGTAAAACCCGAAAACCCATTTATCCAAAGTTTGATCTAAAAACCCAAAATCACGTGCTAAATATAAATGGTTATATCAAAAATACCGATGGCGCAATCGCATCGGGGAAATACAATGGGTAGATTGAAAAGGCCGCATCAAAATTCCAATGCGATTAGGTCTCATATATATAAATCCCCCGGGCCCATTGTATTCAATATATCCGACAGCCCCGCAATCGGGCGCCTATCCACCTTATACATGTTTTCCGCCCCTGAGGCATAGAACCTTTGTTTTATTTAAAATTTGGGTTTTATGTATTATAAAGGTTTTTCTGCCAGTTCATTTCAAAATAAATCCCCACCGTTGATCGTAAGCTGATCAAACGGCTAGCGCTCAATCGCATCTCATAAACTTATTTGCTCCCGCCGATCGGCCATCCCTCGATTCGGTTTCCACTGTTGATCTGATCCTCAGATCAATGGTCTGCGCTACATCGCATCACAACTTCCAAATCGGTGCATTTTCTTGCCACCCCCGATCGTGATCCTCCAATTGCGATCCGCTGATTGGATCTGGACCGTCCACGTGTCCAGATCGAACGGTCCAAAAACGCTCAGTCTTGTTCATTTCCCCGCTCTTCTTTAACTTCCTCTTAATAAATCTCCACCGTTGGATGCTTTCATCCAATGTCTATGCTCCTTCCCCTCCTTCTGAAGCAGTTAAACCTAAAAAACGTAGGATTTTCTAATATTTTGTGTATTTTGCATGGATTAATGGTTTTTCCATTTGTTAAAAAGAGATGCCAGAGGTCGGGAAAGATGTTTCCCGTGCCTTTGATTTATCAAAGGAGACTATTCACAGGGCTCTATTTCGATGTTTTACCAATGCTTCATGGGAATTGATGCCATTAAAGCCTAGCGTGGCCCTGCACATCGACAAGACACTGTGATTTAAATCACATTTAAAAGAGTATCCGTTTTTTTAAAGACAGAGCACGAAAGAATGAAGATTGAAGACAGATTTGTGGGGATCACGGCTAAGAATGATTATCAAAAGCCTAATCCCCCAAAATAAACACAGTTAAAGGGAAATCACAAATGTTTAAAAGACAGAAAGGCCTCCACCACCACATTTGAGGCAAATTGAATCCTCCCAGCTACCATAAGATCCACCTGTTGCCTCAAAGCATTCAAACAGAGGCCAAAATTATTTAGGGAAATCAGATATTCGCCTCCAGCGCAGCCAAAGAGTCACTTCTGCAAGGAAATAAATGTAGAAAAGATCTTCGGAGTTACTCCAACGTAATACAGAGCCTCAAAGTCAACAAAAGCTCCTACCGAGCTTAAATTCATGAATGTAAATCAATTAATACAGTGACACACCTGTAAACTTCTCCATCGAGCCCCTCAAAGGCCGAGAAGTCTTGAATCTATATTAATTATCCTGAGAGATCTTTTATTAGATCTCACCTCCTCATTCTTCTATAAATACTTCAGTAGAATATGAGAAACTGTTGGTTGCAGAACTTGGAAATATATTTGAGCAAAAACTTATGATTGTAAATAGTGTTCACTGGCTCTTGGATCCCTACTTGTGATAGATTAGATAGGCTAAATAGTGAAGATGATTGCTGAACTAAAACATTGGACTTGAAGACTGTAACTGGTTTGACATCAATATAAAATCTGTTTCTTGGGATCCTGGTCTATATCATCGATGAAGTGCTTCTTTCTTTGTTATCGTTTTCCTTCTATGTATGTCATATTGTTTCACTATTCTCTGATAAAGAACAACACTTATAGATTTAGGGCCTACTGTATATCAGTAACCTTCTCTAACTAAAAATCTTTGTCTTGATGTTTTCCTCATATTTGTTTATTTAAGAGTGATTTAATACAATTAAGCAGCTAGTAATGTTGGAGTTCCCTCGTCCTAATTTTTGCCTTAAACATTGTTCTTGAAAGTTATTTTCCTTATTTTTCTTATTAAAGATGACTATGGAAGATATGGTGTGCCCTGGTCCTAGTTTTTTCTCCAAAATCAGATTCTGAAAGTTTCCCTTGGTGTGGACTGAAAGCAGAATAGGTTTAAAAGTACTTTATCTGATCTTAAGTTACACTTTGTTTCTCTTATATGTTTTCATAATTTTTGAAGGTAATTATGTGGATTATTGGATTGTTTGTCAATTAAGCGGCTTCAATACAAACTTGCCCAAGAGGTCAATGGTTAGCCCTGCACTTGGTTGGTTTTAAACAGTTACTTAAGAGGATTTTCTTGTTTGGACTGACTATAAATCCTTTGTGAAATTATTATCAGTTTCCACCCCTCCAACACTTTATTGTCTCCATTCCATCATTTTAATCTCAATAATCTTGTGGTATAGATGACTTTCCCCTTGGATCACTCTTGATGCTGTTGCTCAATTAAAGCCTAGATATGACTCCATAGCCCAATGGACTAAAAACCAGCGTTATATCTATCTTTTTAGCCTAAGCTGTTCTATTCACTTGCAACTTCTCACTTTTGAAACTGTTTTGCATTTAGAACTTTACCCTCAAGTATTTTTCATGCTCAACCATCCAAAAACAAACAAACCTTTGGCCTTCATAACTAGCCTAATATCATAACCCCAAACATCAAATACAAACCTATCTTTGCACTTATTGGAGAGATCCCTCTCCGGATTCAGGAGGGCTAGATCCTAGAATCCCAAATTTGGTTGAAACGATGTTGTTTCTGTAATTGGAATCTGCCAATATTGCTAATAAATTACAGATTCCTAATAGAATAAACCCTGTTCAGTTACCTTTGGTTCAAAAGGAGATCATGAAAATGTACGATGCTGGCATTAGTGTCCCTATTAGATATTCTGTGTGGGTGTATAATCTGGTGTCTGTTAGGAAGAAAACTGGAGAAATCAGGCTTTGTATAGACTTTAGAGACTTAAACAAAGCTTCATTAAAAGAAAACTACCCTCTACCCAAGATGGATCATATTTTACAAAGGGTGGTAGGGTCTAGAAGAATTTCTTTGCTGGATGGCTATTCAGGGTACAATTAGATCTTGGTTTACCCTGCTGATCAATTAAAGACAACCTTTACAACACCATGGGGCACTTTCATGTATGTGAAAATTCCCTTTGGTCTAATGAATGCTAGAGCAACCTTTCAAAGAGCCATGTACATAGCATTCTCGGAAGAACTGGGCCCTTACTCTATTCATTCAGTTGCTGGTAATAATGCATTTTTCCTGCAGGAGTTGAATGGAGCAGAATTGTTTGGGGGTCCTGTCAATGGCAGGATGCTCAAACATTACTTCTCTTGATCCATGTCATGTTTTAAAAAGCATTTTTATATTTTTTCCATTATAAATATTTCATCCACCATTGCATTCAAAGTTGTAAAAAACAAAAATACAAAAAAAATGAAAAGAAGGAAAATAGGGCAGATTGTCAAAACAAGAAAGGTATAGCCCCATACCAAAAAAGAGAAACAAATCTGAAAGTGTGCAAGCTTAAATTCCACTCCTAAAGAACACACTTCTAGTTAGTCAAACTGTCTAATCTTGATTAGTTAGCTTTAAATTTTCTGCTGATAGGATAGTGAATTCGATTTGCCAAACTGTTTAATCTTGGCTTATCAGTAGATAGATTAGGATAGAAATGAAAGGTTTAAACATGTTTAAAACCTGAACCTCAGTTTCCAAAGAGAGATGACTCAAATATGTTTTATTTTCTAAGTCAAAAATATGTAAAAATCTGGTTCTAATCAGCTCAAAATCTCAACCAGAGAAAAAGGAAATATAGCTCAATAAGAGTCAAATCAGAGTTGTAGAAAAGAGGAAGGAAATGTTTTCAAATTTCAGATCTTAAGCCTTCCATATTTTATTTATTTTTTCTGCAAAATAAATGTATATGTGCAGCTTGTCTTTATGCCATAGATCACAGCAAGTCAAACAACTTAATCTTGACTTGACTATTTTTAAATTTATGTTTTAGAAGTTTAGAGAATGAAAATATGTTGGACAGTTTAATCCCAACAGATGGTAGATTAGGTAGAGAATCATCTGAACTCAACTGTTAAATCTGAGTTCAGGGAGAAATAAGGAATAGAATTAGATTAGATTTACTGCTTTCAAAAGAATAAAATGTTGTAAAAGAGTTTACCAATCCAAGTGCACTCTAATGAAGGAAAAAATGTTAGATCAGTAGGATTGGGTAGGTAGAAAGTTGTATTGATGAAGATCCATTGCTTTTATGGCTGCTAATATGTTTTCAAAGCACGTTATCCATAGAAAGAAAGGCAAACCAATGAATTAGGAAACTGATCAGCCTCCCAGAGAAAATTAAAGGATCAGGCACAAGTCAGCCTTCTAGAGAATGCAGACCTGAATTCTTGATGCCTTCAAGAAGGCACCATCCCCAAGTGGAGCCACTGTTAGCCACCTATAAATATTTGTTATACCAAAAGGTGGCTAAGATTGTTTGAGCCTTCAAGGAAAAAATTTCATTACTAAAATTTGTTGGCTCTTGAAGACTCTTGAAGGCCTCATGCCTCTGTCCAGATCCTATACTGTTTTTTACATCCTAAAAACCTCTGAAATCCTGCTAAAATCCAAAGCCCAAATGCTGCTGCAAACCCCATTTTCCCCTGCCTCTTCTTCCAAAACTAACCTCATTTTTTGTCCCCCCATTTCCCATGAAAATTCCTCATTTTCATGTTTCTCCCCTTTCTACTTCATGAAAATCCGTAATAAGGTTCTAAGACCCCTTCTTAGCCTTATCAGAATCCTCGAATTCCTTCGAAAATCCTTGAAAAACCGTTAAAATGCATATTTTCTATGTATTGGACTTAAGCCCCCTTCGGCCAAGTCCCTAACCCTTTTTATCCATGCGCCCTGGGGCCAGAACCTGGCGCTAAGCCAATCAGGCACTTATCCATTTTAAACAATTATTCCGCCTCGAAAATATTAAAAAACCTTTGTTATTTGAAAAATTTGGGTTTTATTTTATTTTATAAACTTTTCCGCCGGTTCGATTTTCAGTTTAACCCCCACCGTCGATCTGATCTACAGATCAAACGGTGCGGAATCCGTCTCCTTGTGGTCCCCGCCGTCCAAAAGCCGATTTCAGAAACCGCGCAGTTTTCATCGCACTACCTTTGGGCAAAGGCGGTTTTTCCCCGATCGCGAGCGATTCCGTACACTTGTTGCCAAGTGTCGTGGGTACTATTTGCGAAACCGCCATCCATCGTGCATTAAAGTTCGGACGAGGATGCCCAGTGATATTGTCCACAGCCGTCAAATCCGAACTCGCTCATCCGATGGAGATCGCTCGCCGAAGATGTCTGATGGTTAACCAAGATACACATGCGATAACCGGGATATCATATAGCGGCAACAACAACCTCCACCATCGATCTATTCTATAGATCGACGGTCCACGTTTCATCGCCGAGATTTCCTCCATTTGACTTTCGACCTTCGCTCCCGACTGTCGATCTCTGCGTGATCAATGGCCCTAATCTAATCTTTCTTCCGCCCATTTTACGATCTCCCCCGATAAATCCTCACCGTTGGATGATGCCATCCAACGACCACGCTCTCTCCATAAGCCTTTTGAAGCAGTAACCTATATATGCAGGATTTTATGACTATTTGTTGTATTTTGCAGGGTTTTTAAATGGTTCTCACACCATTTCTAAATAAAATTCAAAGGCTGAGGGTGACGACCCTCTCACCTTCGATTCACCTCAGGAATCATTCACAGGTTTCCAATTTCACGTTTCATCGGTGTTTATCCAAGCACTAGTGCCACATGACCCTGCTCAACCCTGCACATCAGCAAAAACCATGGATTTGACGCAAACCAAAGAATATCAGTGCCGAAGACCAGAATTTACCAGAACAGAGGACTAAAGGACATATTTGTGGGAATTACGTCTAATATGCTTTTCAAAAGCCTAATCCCCAAGTAAAACACAGTTTACAGAAAACCTAAATTGTTCTATCGACAGGAATGCCTCCACCACCACATCTGAGGCAAATTGATTCCTCTCGTCTACCACAGTGCCACCTGTTCCTCAAAGTACTCAATCAGAGGCCGAAGTTATTGATCAAATGAAGATTTTTTGCCTCAGCACAGCTAGAGAGTTACGTCTGTAGGGAATATTAATGCAAATAATATATGCAAAGTAACCTCGACATCACACAGAGCCTCAAAGGTCAACAAAATCTACCACCGAGCTTAATTCATAAGTGTAAATCAATTAATAAAGTGAAACACCTGTACACTTATTCATTGAGCCCTTCAAGGGATGAGAAACCATTAAGTCTGTATTAATTGTAATTGAGATCTTTTATTAGATCTCACCTCCTCTTTCTTCTATATATACTTCTTCAGAAGATGAGTGAGGGGTTGGTTGTAGAACTTTGATATACACTTGAGCTAAAACTTCTGATTGTAAATAGTGATTCATTAGCTCTTGGAGCTCTGCTGGTGATAGATAGGTTAGGCTGGGATGTGTAGATGGTTGCTAAACCAAAGCACTGGACTTAAAGCTGTAACTGGTTTGAAGCATCAATACAATCTGATTTATGGGATCCTGGTCTATGTTGACGGTGATGTTTTTCTTATTGTAACCTGTTATTTTTTTTTTGTTTCCATCTCTCTTTCATATTATCTTATAAAGAACAACATGAATAGAGTTAGGACCTACTGTATATCAGTAACCTTCTCTGACTGAAAATCTTTATCTGAATGTTTTCTTCCATCTGTGTTATTTAGGAATGATTTAATTCAGTTTAAGCATAGGAATGCTGGCGTTCCCTCGTCTTATTGTCTTAGCTGAATGTTATTATTAGATGTTATTTTCAGTATATGTTTAGTGAAGATGAACTGAGGAAGATATGGTGAGCCTTGGTCCCAGTTTGATCCCACAGACTTCTTGATTGTTTCCCTTGGAATGTGTTAAAAGTTGGCTAGTTTGAAAGTACTTACCAGATCTTAGGCCATTCTATTGTTATCATTGTATTTTTCTTGAAAGTAGCCAAGTAAAAAAGAGTTAGGAGAGGATTTGTGGTGAGCCCGACCCACTAGTTTCTGCCCCAAAGGTTGCTTCCAAGTTTCCCTTTGTTTTGAAAATGTGTTCTATTGAAAGTGTAACAAAGGCTGGCTAGTTTCAAAGTACTTACCAGATCCTAGTTTACTTTATGTTTTTCTTGAGTCCATGTCAAAGGCTGGCTAGTTTCAAAGTACTTACCAGATCCTGGGCTGCTCTTGTTTTTGCATCTGTTTATTTATCCTTCTTATTGCATCATTCCATTCCATAAATAAATCTTCAAAGAGATCCTTAGACATAGATGAATTGCCCCATCGACCACTCTTGCCTCTTGCTGTTCCAATTAAACCCTATTATGACTCCATAGCCCAATGGACTAAAACCTGCAATTGTCTATGTTTTTGGTCGAAGCTTACTCTGATTGCCTGCAACTTCTCACCTTTGAAACTTTTTGCACTCAGAACTTTCCACCTTGAACATTAATCATGCTCAACCATCCAAAAAACAAAGAAACCCTTGGCCTTCATAACTAGCCTAATATCATAACCCCAAACTTCAAAGACACATACATATTTGTACATATTGGAGAGATCCCTCTCCAGATTCAGGAGGGCTAGATCCTAGAATCCCAAATTTGGTTGAAACGATGTTTCTTCTGCAGTTTTAGTCTTACCAATCTGCTAAAATTACAGATTCCTAACAGAACAGATTTACTATTTCTTAAACAACGAAGAATAATTTCAAAACTGTAAAATAGATACGAACTGTAATATAGATTCAGATTTGGATTGTGAAATAGATAACATAGATGTACATAAATTTGATAAACCTACTGTATTTGGTTAATCTGACATAGATAGCTTAGAGAAGGTATATATTGAAGAAATCATTGAAGAAGAAATTGACATGTTAGATCTCAAAGGTAATTTTTTGCCTAAAGGTTTAACCCCTTTGGAAGATCTCTTTGACTCCAATGATGTGCCTAAAAATCCAAAAATGGAGTTAGTTAGGTTTGATATTGAGGAATGTAATATTGGGACAGAATTAAAACAAAAAATGATTAAACTTTCTTAAATTTTACCTCAATAAGAAAAGGATAAATCTATTGAAATTTTAAAGGAATATTAGGATGTGTTTGCTTGGAGTTATGAAGATTTAAAATCTTATGATACAAACATAATCCAACACAAAATTCCAATAAAAGAGGTTAAAAAACCATTCAAACAAAATTTGAGGAGAATTAACCCTGTACTATTACCTTTGATAGAAAAGGAAGTTAAGAGAATGTATGATGCTCAGATCATTGCACCAATCAAATACTCTGATTGGGTTTCAAACCTAATTCCCACTAGAAAGAAAACAAGTGAAATTAGATTGTGTGTTGACTTTAGAAATATTAACAAAGTATCCTTAAAGGATAATTACCCTTTACCTAAGATGGACCATATATTACAAAGGGTAGTAGGTTATACAAGGATTTCTTTGTTAGATGGCTTTTCAGGATATAACTAGATCCTAGTCCAAGAAGAAGATCAGGCTAAAACAAACTTCACCACTCCTTGGGGCACTTTTATGTATGTAAAAATTCCTTTTAGACTGATGGATGTAGGGGAAACCTTTCAAAGGGATATGGACATAGCCTTTGCAAAGGAAATTCATGATTTTCTAGTAATTTATTTAGATGCCATCACTATTTTTTCCAAAACAAATAATGAACATTTGGATCATTTGAAACAATTTTTCATTAAATGTAGGAAATTTGGCATCTCTCTAAATCCCAAGAAAATTCTATTTGAATTAGAGGAAGGTAAGTTAATAGGACATATAATCTCAAAATAAGGAATTAGAATTGATCTTGCTAGGATACAAGCAATTCTGAACATCAGTCCACCTAGAAATATCAAAGAATTACAAGCTTTCTTAGGTAAGATAAATTTTTTAAGAAGATTTATTTCAAACTTAACTGAAATCATTAGAGAATTGAACAACATGCTCAAAAAAGACTCAATTCTAAAATGGACTGTTGAAGCCAAACAATCATTTGAATCCATAAAGCGGGCTTTAACTAAAACATCATGTCTTAATCAGTCCAGATTTCAAAAAAGATTTCACAATTTTTTCATTTGCTTCAGAGCATACCATTGCTGCAATTTTACTGGAGAAGAATGATCAAGGATTTGAACAACCTATATCATTTTTTAGTAAGACCCTTAGAGGTGCCCCTCTGGAATATAATATAATGGAGAAACAAGCCTTAGCTTTGGTTAAGGCCATCAAAGACTTCAGAGTTTATATTCTCTATTCCCACATAATTTCATATCTCCCTAAGTTTGTAGTAAAAGACCTTCTTACTTAGGATGGTCCTAATGGAAGAAGAGGTAAGTGGATTGCCACTATCCTAGAATATGACATAGAAATTAAACCCACAAAACTCATTAAAGGACAAGGATTAGCCAAATTAATGGCTGAATCTAATTGCAATGCACTAGATATAAATTTTATCGCTCAGGTTGATGACCAGGAAGAGATGGCGACTCCAATGATCAGTGAAGCCTTTCTAGATTCACCTTGGTACTCAGATATCATATTTGTACTTACAAACTTACAAGCTCCTCTTGGATTGTTAAGGACTAAAGCTATATTTCTAAAACTTAAAGAAATGAGATTTGTATCTTAGATAATGTGCTTTTTTGGAGAGATCATAGTGGGATATTATTGAATTGTTTACTAAATGAAGAAGATGATAAAATAATCAAAGAATTTCATGCAGATGATTGTGGAGGGCATTTATATTGGAAAACTACTATTGACAAGATCCTCAGAGCTAGTTTTTACTAGCCTACCTTGTTTGATGATGTTAAAAAGTTTGTTACTTCATGTCACAAATGTCAAACTTTTGAAGGAAAAAAGAAATTGTTACCTCTAACCTTAAAGCCTATTTCAACTGAAATGCCATTTCAACAATGGGGTTTAGACTTCATTGGAGAAATTCACCCCCCATCCTTTGGCCAAAATAAGTGGATTTTGACTACGACTGATTGCTTCACAAAGTGGATTGAAGCTATTCCTACTAGACAAGCCACTGATGTAGTCATTATTTATTTAATAGAAAATAACATTTTGTCAAGATTTGGATGCCCTCACAAGATAATTACTGATAATGAAGCAGCATTTAAGTCTAAAAAGATGATTTCCTTTTGTCACAAATATCATATTACCCTACGCCACTCTACTGCATATTACCCCTAGGGTAATGGCCTAGTTGAATCCTCAAACAAAAGTTTTGTAAATATCATAAAAAAGTTACTTGAAGACAACAAAAAGACTTGGAATAAAAATTTAGTCTATGTCTTATGTGCAGATAGACTTACTACCAAAAATTCCATTGGCACTTCCCCTTACCAACTTGTATATGGAATGGATGCAATTTTTCCATCATCCTTAGGTGTTCCAGTAATGAAAATCATTCAAGAATCACAAGTGGAAACAAATGATATACAAAGGAGAATCAATCAAACTATTCATCTACAACAAAAAAGGGAAAAAGTCTATGAGAAATCCCAAGTCATTCAAGATAAAATCAAGAAATTTTTTGATAGAAGAAGTAAAGAGGATGATTTTTACCTTGGAGATCAAGTTTTACAGTGGGATTCTAGAAGAGAAGATAAAGGCAAACATGGAAAGTTTGACTTTCTGTGGAAAGGACCTTATGTGATTTATGGATATAGGGGTAATAATGCCTTATTTATCAAAGATTTGGATGGAACAGATATACAAGAAGGACTAGTAAATGGTAGAATGCTCAAGCACTACTATTCATCTGAGCTAACCAATAGTTAGTCCCATTTACTTTTACATCATTTTAAATATCCATTGATCTGTTTAGATTGGATTGGATATTTTATTTACAAAGTTGAAGCCTGGAGAGAAGGCCCTAAGCTTTGCAAGGTAAAATGTCATAAATATGAGTTTTTTATGAAGAAAACAGAAGAAAATTACTGGATCATCATGGTCAACGTTGAAGGCTACTAGTCAACGGTGTTCTTGACATTTCACCAGGAAATGCCACCCCCATGTGAAGCCGCTGTTAGGGTCCTGTAAATATAGGATTCATAATTTTGAATTGACTTTTGATAGTCTTGTAAAATATGTACATACCTTGCTTTTTGCAAGTTGTTTTCCCATATTCTGAAATAATAATAATAATAATAATAATAATAAATCAAAAAGAGGGTAAAAATTCCTAAAAAAAGATTAAAAGACTTGAAAAATATAGACCCCAAAAAGAAAAAAGATGAAAATAAGACTTGAAAGTGAGAAAGTCCAAATGCCACTACTTTTAATTTCTTTTTGCAAAATAAATGATTATGACAGAGTGTCAATAAATGTCGTGATCCATCATAGGTTAAATTGTTTAATCTTAACTTTTCATGTTGTCAATTTCAAGTTTCAGATAGTGAATAAAGATTTGTCAGACAGTTTAATCCTAATAAATCAGTAGATAAGTAGAGAATAATGAGGAGCTCAACAGTTTAATCTGAGCCCTCAGATGAAATAAGGTAGATTTAGATAGTTTATGCTTTAAATAATAAATGTTTCAAGGTTGCAAGCCTAAATGCACCTGCCAAATGAAGAAAAAATGTTAGAATAAAGCTGGGTAGGTAGAAAGAAGTGGAGAAAGCATGTAATAAATGATTATCAGGCAAAATTACTAATTTACCCTCCCCTATAGGTATTTAGTGTTCTAAAATATCAGTCAAATAGGCTCAGAGCATTTCTTTGACTTTTGCTGGGACCGGACCCAAGGCTCGATGACTGGTTAGTTGAAAATATTAAATTCTTATATTAAATCCCCATTCATCATTATCTCTCATTCATACATTATAACTTCTTCCATAAGTAAAGACTCATTCTTACTTAATGAAGCATATAAACCCATCTAATTTGTTAGCCCCCCTATAAATTTTTTGGCAAGCAAACGGGGGCTAAATTGTTTTTGAGCCTTCAAGGAATGCATTTCCTCTGAAAACACAGTCTCCTTGAAGCCTCCATGTGTCTTTTATCCTTTGATGAATTCCCCTCTACTGATTCCTATTATAAAGCCTCTATGTTTGTGAAGAAATGCCCAAAGGCCCCCTTTTCCCTCTTATTTCAACCCCCACTTAGCTTCTACTTGTTTCCCCTTCTATTTCCCTTATTACCTTTTCGAATTCCCTTTAATTTCTTCCCTTACCCTTTGTTGGCCATAATTCCCCTTTATTCCTCTATCATACCCTTTCTTGCCTTTAAATCCGTTGAAATCGGCTTAAAACCCACTTTTAACTTTACCATAGGCCTAAACCACTTCCCCTTTTAACCCCCGCCATACATTATAATAGAACTTTATTATAAAGTTTCATATGTTATATAACCCGCTGCTTATGTCGCATAGTCGCAAATCGCGTGTTTGTTGTGCGATCAATCCATCGCAAATATTTGCGATGCGATCCCCCGATCGCATTTTCCCTCCGTCGCAAATTCTCGCATCGCAACTCTGCCCGATCGCACTTATCGCATATCGCAGTTTCATCATATGTATTTGATTGATCCATCGCAAATATTTGCGATGCGATCGCCCATCGTAATTTCCCCATCGCACTTTCCCCATCGCATTTTCTGCCAGTCGCATTTTCCCCATCGCATTTTCGGCCAGTCGCATTTTCTCCCATCGCACTTTCTCTATTTACGATTTCTGATCTGCGCCCTTGGGTCCCACCGTACAATACCTTCCGCCTTTTCATATAATAAAGGGTCTTCCCTTTGTAAACGGGAAAAACATTATATTTTAGTTTTACAAAGGATTTCCCCCATCGCATCGCAAACTTTGTGTTATCACTTCGCTCCACTCCCGTCTCCCTTTTTGCGATTTGCGATTTGCGATTGCGTTTTAGCCCTGGTCCCACATCTTGCTATTCTTCCCTCCCGCTTCATTGTTTTTCTGATTATTTCCTTTGTATTTCGCCCAAATGTATAACCTTTGGGTTTTACACTAATAGCTTTTTCTTCCACCTTTCTCCATTACTTCTGTTGTTTTCACTATTCCGCCACTGTTCCTCCAGGCCTCCAAAGCACTTCTCCACCACCACTGCCCAGGTTTATAAAATGTGTATTTTATTATGCAGACAACACAGAGAGGCCGTTTTAGCATTTTCCAGCGGACCAACAGAAGTAATTCAGAGGGGGTTAATGCTTGTAATTAATTTTTAACCCCACATTCAAAGGAAAGGATACAGTTTGAATATTTAAGCACACCGTCAAAAGCTTACCTGTGTTTAATATCAGTAGAGTACTCTTCTCCAAATGTACACCTTCCTACAAGAAATCTCCATGCCTCCTCGAGCCTTAAAACAATTAATTACACTGACTGAAGCCCATTCAAGACAGTCAGGTAGCAGTTATGGAGGTATGGAGCGGCCTTGCAGTTTTCCCATCCAGTTCATTTATTCCAGAATGGCAACGTAGAGTTCCAGACCACCGTAAGGACTTAAAGAACATATCAGAGGTCAATCTCGACCTGACAAATGTCTCCAACCAATCTACAGAATACAACACAACACCATTAAGCAGAATGGACTCGGCTTCCTCTACCATTCCGTCTTAATGAGACTCATTTAATTGTTCACCTACTTCAGTTTCTTCCTCTTCTCCTATAAGAATCCCCGAGAACATAACGTAAAGGTTGTTGTTGTTGCCTTGCTGTGGCAGTTGTTGTTAGAGGGATTCATTCTTGACTGTTAGAACAGTCGTGGGAGGGAGTAGCAGAGTAGTTGTATGTAATAGGCTGGGAGGAGAAAGTCTAGACTGTATTAGCCATTGAGCTCAGTTTACATGACTGGTTTTGCATCAATTAATCAAAGCACTTTTCACAGGATCCTGGTCTATTACTATTGGTGATGTTTCTCCTAACTCTGTTTATTACATTTTCATACGGTTTCATGTTCTTCTGGTAGGCAACAGAAGTATAACATAGGATTCACCCTTGCTAGGTGCCCTATGTTTCCTCTCTCCCTACCTTTAATGTTTTCTGCTTTATGTGTTATCTAAGAGTGAATTCACGTGGTTTAACCAGTGCAGTGGATGTTATTGCCTGCTGGCTGATGTATGAACTTGGGGGTTTGCTGCTTGGATGTTTCTTTGTCAAATTTATATATTTTTTTCCCTTGGAGTTTCTAAAGCTGACCTGGAGTTAAATGACCTCTGGTCTGATCTACAAGATACCCCTTTGTCCCTCTTTGAGAGCTGCCTTTGAGTATGTCCAAGCAGGTCTGGAGTTAAATGACCTCTGACCTGATCTATAGACAGAAATTGGGCTGCTTTCCTTCTCTCACCTTCTCTCCTTAATGTTCCATTCCATCATCCTAAAATATCCTTTAGCAGATGACTTTCCCTTTGAAAGCCTTGGCTAGTTGTTGCATGTAATTTCCTTTTCATGACTCCATAGCCCAATGGATGGCACCGTCTTCGTCTATCCTCGGTTAAAGCCTCTGTTGCTTTGTTCCTTCCCTCCCATTTCCTTCTCAGTCCATGATCTCCTAACTCAACCCATCAACCCTTCAACCAAATCATTTAAACCCCCCTTTTGTGCTTCATAACTAGCCTAACATCTCATCTTGAGCCTCAAAGATATATCATTCTTTGCTCTATTTGGAGAGATCCCTCTCCGGGTCCAGGAGGGCTAGATCCTAGGGCCCCAAAGTGGTTTGATGTTGTCTCATCTTTTGGTATTGCCAAATTTTCCAAAACATGGGAACCCCAACATAATGGCGACTCCGCTGGGGACCGAGACCAATCAACCTTGATTTGGTAAACCACTATGGTGGACAGTAAGTTGTAAATCATCCACCTGGGGACTCCACAATTCCTAAACGTTAAAAGACTCCACTGGTGATCAGTAGGCCACTGATTATCTTGGTTTCACGTGACTCCACTGGGAGACCAGTCGCAGTACAACATCATCCCTACCAAATGGAAGACTCTGAGTTGAGCCCACTTGAAGAGTTTCGTTGTGGAATATCAGATATACTGGCTCAACTTAGAAGCGAAGATCTTCCAAAATTTCTTCATTCTAGCTCAAGATTCAATGATCGACCTGAGCTGAAGAAAGTTTTTTTAGAAGTGCTGGCGGAAAGGTATGAAGCTGAGCTCGAACTTTTGAAATCACAAGAGAAATCATACGAGTTCAGAGACTCCAGAGCATTTTTGGAAAGTCTCCCTCCCCCTAAAAACGAAGATATTCCACTGTTGTTCGATGTGCAAGAAGAAGATGATCCAGATCCCAAGAGCCACACTGAAGACGCATCAGAAAATGCAATAACCGAAGCCGCCCAGGACGCAAACAACCTACCAGTCATGGAAGGCCTAAGTGAAGAAAGTGCACATCATATGCTCATTGATCCTGTGGCAGAATACGTGGAGGCCCTGATGCGCTCAAATACTCTAGCGTTGATCCTTAGCACAGGCCAGTTTCATCAGGAAGGGTCACTAATGATGGTGACCACAATTTTGAAGGACCACACGCAGAGCACCCTGTGGTTATCTCTGACAGGCAGCCAGTGCTCATATCATTTTTTGTTACTGCTTGACTGGATGCATTAGCATTATTGTATCACCTAGAACATCAGAGATTTCCAAGTTAGAGTAGGGTAGGTAGGAAAAGCTCAATAAGGCTCAGTCTATGAGCATGTAGTTAGTTGTTTTTTGTCTTAGAATGTAGAGAAGAAACCTGCTAGACAGTCTAATCCTAGCAGATATTAGTCTAGGTAGAGAAACTATGAGGCCAACAGTCTAATCTGGTCTTATGGAGTAATAAGGGTAGATTTAGGATAGGTCTATTTTCCTGTTTGTAAAAATTGATGATGTAAAGGGTCTGCAAGCCCAAATGCACCCAAAAGAAAAATGTTAGGACTATAGTGTGGGTAGGTAGTTGTTTGGGGAGAATTTTACTGTTGATCTGTTGTCTTCATAGCTTGTGGCAGCTGATCAAAGAAAGAAGAAAGGTGGCTTGAGCAGCAGGCACCTGGCCTACACCAAGAGATCATTTTATGAATTCTTGACTCCTTCAAGAAGAATCCATCCCCATGTGGAGCCACTGTTAGCCCCCCTATAAATTTTTTGGCAAGCAAACGGGGGCTAAATTATTTTTGAGCCTTCAAGGAATGCATTTCCTTTGAAAACACAGTCTCCTTGAAGCCTCCATGTGTCTTTTATCCTTTGATAAATTCCCCTCTGCTGATTCCTATTATAAAGCCTCTCTATTTGTGAAGAAATTCCCAAAGGCCCCATTTTCCCTCTTATTTCAACCCCCACTTAGCTTCTACTTGTTTCCCCTTCTATTTCCCTTCTTACCTTTTTGAATTACCTTTAATTTATTCCCTTACCCTTTGTTGGCCATCATTCCCCTTTATTCCTCTATCGTACCCCTTCTTGCCTTTAAATCCGTTGAAATGGGCTTAAAACCCACTTTTAACTTTACCATAGGCCTAAACCACTTCCCCTTTTAACCCCCGCCATACATTATAATAGAACTTTATTATAAAGTTTCATATGTTATATAACCCGCTGCTTATGTCGCATAGTCGCAAATCGCGTGTTCGTTGTGCGAACGATCCATCGCAAATATTTGCGATGCGATCCCCCGATCGCATTTCCCCTCCGTCGCAAATTCTCGCATCGCAACTCCGCCCGATCGCACTTATCGCATATCGCAGTTTCATCATATGTATTCAATTGATCCATCGCAAATATTTTCGATGCGATCACCCATCGCACTTTCCACATCGCATTTTCCGCCAGTCGCATTTTCCCCATCGCACTTTCCCCATCGCATTTTCCGCCATTCGCACTTTCTCCCATCGCACTTTCTCTATTTTCGATTTGCGATCTGCGCCCTTGGGTCCCACCGTACTATACCTTCTGCCTTTTCATATAATAAAGGGTCTTCCCTTTGTAAACGGGAAAAACATTATATTTTAGTTTTACAAAGGATTTCCCCCATCGCATCGCAAACTTTGTGTTATCACTCTGCTCCACTCCCGTCTCCCTTTTTGAGATTTGCAATTTGCGATTGCATTTTAGCCCTGGTCCCACATCGTGCTATTCTTCCCTCCCGCTTCATTATTTTTCCGATTATTTCCTTTGTATTTCGCCCAAATGTTTAACCTTTGGGTTTTACACTAATAGCTTTTTCTTCCACCTTTCTCCATTACTTCTGCTGTTTTCACTATTATGCCATTGTTCCTCCAGGCCTCCAAAGAACTTCTCCACCACTACTGCCCAGGTTTATAATAGGTGTATTTTATTACACAGACAGCATAGAGAGGCCATTTTAGCATTTGCCAGCGGACCAACAGAAGTAATTCAGAGGGGGTTAATGCTTGTAATTAATGTTTAACCCCACATTCAAAGGAAAGGACACAGTTTGAAGATTTAAGCACACCGTCAAAAGCTTACCTGTGTTTAATATCAGTAGAGTACTCTTCTCCAAACGTACACCTTCCTACAAGAAATCTCCATGCCTCCTCGAGCCCTGAAACGATTAATTACACTGACTGAAGCCCATTCAAGACAGTCAGGCAACAGTTATGGAGGTATGGAGCGGCCTTGCAATTTTCCCATCCAGTTCATTTATTCCAGAATGGCAACGCAGAGTTCCAGACCGCCGTAAGGACTTAAAGAACATATCAGAGGTCAATCTCGACCTGACAATCGTCTCCAACCAATCTACAGAGTACATCACAACGCCATTAAGTAGAATGGAATCGGTTTCCTCCACCATTCCGTCTTAATGAGACTCATTTAATTGTTCACCTACTTCAGTTTCTTCCTCTTCTCCTATAATAATCCTCGAGAACATAATGTAAAGGTTGTTGTTGTTGCCTTGCTGTGGCAGTTGTTGTTAGAGGGATTCATTCTTGACTGCTAGAACAGTCGTGGGAGGGAGTAGCAGAGTAGTTGTATGTAATAGGCTGGGAGGAGAAAGTCTGGACTGTATTAGCCATTGAGCTCAGTGTACATGACTAGTTTTGCATCAATTAATCAAAGCACTTTTCACAGGATCCTGGTCTATTACTATTGGTGATGTTTCTCCTAACTCTGTTTATTACATTTTCATACGGTTTCATGTTCTTCTGGTAGGCAACAGAAGTATAACATAGGATTCACCCTTGCTAGGTGCCCTATGTTTCCTACTCTCCCTACCTGTAATGTTTTCTGCTTTATGTGTTATCTAAGAGCGAATTCATGTGGTTTAACCAGTGCAGCAGATGTTATTGCCTGTTGGCTGATGTATGAACTTGTGGGTTTGCTGCTTGGATGTTTCTTCGTCAATCTTATCTTTGTTTTCCCTTGGAGTTGCTAAAGCAAACCTGGAGTTAAATGACCTCCGGTCCGATCTATAAGTAGCCCCTTTGTCCCCCTTCGAGAGCTTCCTTCGAGTACGTCCAAGCAGGTCTGGAGTTAAATGACCTCTGACCTGATCTATAGACAGAAAATTTGTTGTCTTTCCTTCTTCCACTTTCTCTCCTTAATGTTCCATTCCACCATCTGCCTAAAAGATCCTTTAGTGTAGATGACTTGCCCTTTGAAAGCCTTGGCTAGTGGATGCAAGTAATTTCCTTTCATGACTCCATAGCCCAATGAATGGCACTGTCTAGGCCTATCCTCTTTGCTGAAGCCTCCTGCTGTTTTGTTTCCTTTCTCCCATTACTTTCTCAGTCTATGATCTCCTGACCAACCCAGCAACCAACCAACCAAATCATTTAAACCTCCCATATGTGCTTCATAACTAGCCTAATACCTTATTTGAGCTTCAAAGATATATCATTCTTGCTCTATTTGGAGAGATCCCTCTCCGGGTCCAGGAGGGCTAGATCCTAGGGCCCCAAAGTGGTTTGATGTTGTCTCATCTTTTGGTATTGCCAAATCTGCCAAAACATGGGAACCCCAACATA